>WEIV01029964.1:21868-44373 GCA_013390005.1 Calyptomena viridis | reverse complement strand
CTATTATAGATCTAATAGTGAGGGTAGGTAGGTAGGCGGTGTTCACAATTTGTTATCTAATATTGAAGAACACAAACAGAATATTCTGCCCTTCCCATTTATACAGCCATCTCTCCTTCTTTTAAGGCAATAATCTCCTAGCAGGCCTTACAAAAACTTACTTTCTGATTAAAAGCATTGTGAGCATCCACTCAAGGAACAGGCATAATACCATGTGATTTAGGCATCCATTTACACCATTCAAATACTAATTATTCACAGTAAAAAGTCCATGAGGAAGCCACAGGAAAATGCATTAATATCTTAACGACAAACATACTAATAAAAGATAGCTGATTTGCAGAAGGAACCTGATTTTAAAAATAAAAAGTGGACACATTCAGTCAATGAATTACTTCTTTTCTAATTTCATATCCCACCCAAATGATAAAACTGCTTAAAGTATTTGACCAGCCAATGGGAATATTCCAAAAGAAGTCCGCATAGTTTCTTAGTATAGCAGAAGTGCTGTAAACATCAAGTGTTTATAAGTAGTATTCTACCAGTCTTTGTAAACTGTACCACTGAAACTCACGAAAAACCCCAGACCTGACACAATCTTTAAAAAAGAGTTCAGAAATTTTGTTTTCTTATCAAATCCAATCTAACCTAAGGCAGGGAGCATTATTCACATACTTCTCCAGAATCCCCTATAAGAGAGTCTCACAGCTTTTAACTGTTTAATGATTTCTGAAAGCTTTCAAAATAGTTTTCCATCCAGTTCCACAGATCTAGCATTACTGTTACTTAGGCATGTAAAGACACCATAAAAAGTGCTAGGTGTTCAGATATGAAGGAGCATCTGCAGCCATACCACACTAAGTGGCTTAATTCTGCTCCTACTTAACTCCACTGGGAGTATTCAGGGGATAGTTCTGTGCTGCTTTAAGTTTCCACAACCTGCCCTAACCCCCTGCTCACTGTGCACTGTGGCTGATTGTTTTGGCAAAACACTGCTATGGAAATCCTTACTAAGGTACAGGAACTTCCACTGGGCTGAAAAGCTGGTGGGAATGCAAACATCCTAAGGTATAATCTCACTGAACCCTTTCTGGGCTCCACCCCACAGCAAATGGTCCAATTCTGATGCAGTACTTTGTGTAAAAAGGTATGAAATCTGAATCAAAATCAGCCATAAGATTCTTTCATAAAGGCAAATCCACTCAACTGTATTTGAAGTAGGAAGTATTCCTAATTGATCCACCAGGATTTTCACACTAACCACAGCTGCCAATCAACAAACAACCAACCAACCTAGTTCAGGGACTATGAAATAAGGTAACAGTGACGGCTGATACAGGTGATCACCAGGCCAGTGTTAAAGTATTCACAGGAGCTACTCTTGCAAAGGCTGTGAAATGTGAATATTTATCTGAGCCTGAATACATACTACACAGCAAGTCTCTTGCATGCTCATTTTTGTTCAGCATTTTGCTATGAAGAAGTCCTCTAGAGAGGCCTGGTAGCTGATTCTTTCACTACCTTTCAGCCACCTCTTAGAAGAGTTTCTATTTTCCACTCTTTAGGGATCACTTTTATATCTTTCTTCTAATCACATCTAGCTCCTTTGCTGGAGGTTGATTTTGCTTTCTCATTTTTCCTCCAAGAAAAAATACCATTTTTCCAACTACAATCTTTTGTTCCTTTATCTTCAGGGAATGCACAGAATTATAATTCTGCAGCTCTCTATAAAAAACCCTTCTATTTTATATAATTACTTATAGATCAAAATAAGAGAATGTCTTTCGTACTGTAGTTTTTTCCTTTTTATGTATTTTTATGTATTTTCCTATATAATGAGGAAAGGCTTTGCATCATACTTCTCCTGTGTCCTTGTATTACTTGTATTTAGAACTTGACATAACAAGTTTGAAATTAACTTTCATGAATATTCGTTATAAAAAGAGGACACATTTGAATTTATAATATTTAGGTTCTATTAAGATGCAATTGACCAGCTTGCAGACAGCAGAACAGAGTCACAAGAGGAAATTACCTAAGATCCCTGTAGGACTCAACATTTAGGACTGATCCTCCATTTGACTTCAATGGAGCAATGCTGATGCACTCCCACATAAAATCTATCCTTGTTCTCTGTCATACTATTGCACTTAATACCTTTTTTTAAACAGGTTTTCCTTTGTCTGATTCAAAGCTTTTTTTTTATATTCAAGAAAATTATTCCGTGTTTAAAAGCTCTAAAACATAACCGAGCCTCTTGGCTTGATAATATTTGACTCAGTCTCTAAACCCAAAGATCTTCAATACCCATTTCCTTTCTGACGCATCTCCCACAGAAGCACAAAATTTCCTGGAAACTCTTCCAGAGATGAATGTGCTGAAATTTCACTGTTTAGAGGTAAAATATTGTATTACATAATATTGAATTTTAGTCTCATATCAGAGACTTTCATCTGAAGACATTAGAGCTCCCAAAATATAATATTCCAACTTCTATATTCAAGCTTCAAGTATTTAACTGCCAAATACAGGCACTTTCAGCTGGACACCTTGGGAACTCCTGTGGAATCTAGAGCTCATCAAACAGTTCTCAGGGATTTTTTCACCTTGATTTCTTGAGGAAGTATTTCAAAGTAGACTGCAACTATGCAAGAACAGCAGTCCAAAGGTAAAACAGTGCTTCCATCCCATGTGCCTAGACAAAAAAACCTTCACAGGTTTATTGTCCAGCATTCTGCAGTAACAGATGTGAATGGCAGATAAACTCCAGAAATTAATAAGATCCTTTCATGTACGTGTCTACAGGGAGTCTTCATTAACACTGAAGTTGAACCTCTAAAGAGATGACTGGACATTTTGCATGGCACTCCTCCTGGCCCTTTACTCAACAGCATTTTATTAGCATTGACACTGAGATATTACTTGTGTAATCAGAGTTTACGACAGCACAAGTGCTTGTATGAGAGGACTGCACTTCATTAGAACATATTTTCTGACATCGTGTATTCTTCATTAACTTTTAAACATTTTACTAATTAGATTTCACTTTGTGAAATGGACACTAAGTAGGATGGCTTTTATTCTGGCTCCTGCTCAGTGAAAATTACGGGATTGTGGGCAGCAAATGTTAATAGAATATACAGCAGTAGAGTTCTGCTGCTACCCTTCTCTTCCTGCTGCCCTTTTCGAGACTGAAGGCTGCCATTATTGTTTCATTCCTTTGACCTCTTATAAGGGCACCACAGAAAGGTCAGGCTGCTCTTTTCTTTTCTTTCCTCCACATTAGCTGGCAGTCCAGACCTCTCCAAATCTCTTTTCATAGTTTTCTATTACACACCATCTTCCAGCATACTTTGCTTCTATTCTTACCTCTGATTTACTGTTCTAGTTATAATACATAAAAAAATCAGGCACCTCCAGCTCTCCAGGCACTAAGACAACCTCTTATTAACCAGATGACTAACACTTGTCATATGATCAAATAGAAACCAGACACCTAAAGCAAAATGCAATAAAACGCTCCAGCAGTTTCACCAAAATTCACTTGCTGCCTCCTCTCAGCCCACCTACGTCTGTGGCCAAAAGGGAAACGAGCAACCTGCCCCACAGCTGGTCTTGAAAATTAACAAAGATGTCCCTAGGAATAGTGAGTCTGTGTTCCCTCCTATTTTTGTGTAACCCTAATGTCCCAACACAAACAAAGCCTATGTGATCACAGACACTCTGCTTGTTTGCATGTCTGTCTGCCTTCACCAAGTAACTTTGGATTTCACCGAGTAATTTGAAAATAACTTCACAGAAAACAAAAGTCTCCACTATAGGCATGAGTTTCATAAAGGTCAGCAGCCACATAATAGGAGAGAGCCCCTACTAGCACCATGAATGAAGGAAAAACAGGAGCAGTTTAAATTGTCTCCTTTTTTTGTTCAGTTTGCTTAAAGGGAGGAAGTAGCAAACCAGAAATCTACATATAATTTTCTTTGGACCACCAGACATGATAGAGGGTGGTAGAGAGTATATGAAGGAGCTCTGAAGCCACCTTAACTCCAGTTATCCCAGTAGAAAGTCTGTCTGGGGGTAGGCATAGGATAGGCAAGAAAGGCATGGGGGTAGTGTGGCAAAAAATGGAGACCATAGGAAAATCATGGTACATGAGGATTTTTTAGGGACATGGGGGAATGTGGAGCTAAATCAGTGGAGAAATACAGGCTATTAAGTACAAATCCATTGCTACCAGACTTGATTCCTCACAGAACTAGTAACACGGCTATGGTTTATGTCCCTTCATTGTCAGTAAGTAGAGCAACCAGACAGAGCTGCTTCTAAGGATTCACTCGGATTTTCTGGTCACTTTGATCACTTTCTAGATCAAAGACAAAGCTTCAAATGAATGTAGAAGACAATGTCATGAATGGCCTTATGGCGTAACAAGAAACTTCAGCTCTTATTGATATCAGTGAAATGAGATCAATAAATGCAGTCACATAACCTTCAAAAGCTGAGGCATGTCTAGTTAATTCATTATAAATGAGTGTATCAACACTTGCTCTGTTCAGGTGTCAACATTTTTAGGTTGAGATAATGTACAGAATTTACTGGTAAAAATTTTTACTGTGTTATCTTTCCAAATAGCCTGACTACAGTATTCATCCTGTTCCTTTAAAGTGTAGGGTTTCCAGAGAGTCATTGCCCCATGCCAAATACAGGCATTTGTAAAACTGTCCATAGAAATCTCTATATATGGATTCAGGCTGATCCGGACCAGCAAAGGCACTGTCTTTTTTAATTCAAACATTTTCTTATTAAGAGATTTTAGTACTCTCATTAACATTAACAGCACAAGAGCAATATCTTGTTAAGAGGAAATACAGTAGCAGAAGGAAGAATGCTCCAGAGAGGAAAGTTTCCATGAGATCTTTAAAGATCTTTGGCACAGGACGCAAATGAGAGAAACATTTCCGTGTCTCAGAAAAGTTACCTTGCTTTGCCCACAGGAGAAATATGTCTGACTCTGAGTCAATTAAATATTGCCCCCCAGGCTTGATTCCTATAGCCTACAAATTTGATGTTAACTATTCCTTATGTACTAATTTTTCATAACTTGGATGTGAGTAACTCTGCTTTGGAAAATTCAAAGCAAACATAATGTATGAATTTCTCAATATCTGAACACAATTTGAAAACTTGTCTGACAGAAACAGATAAATCTGCAATAGAATTCAAGAAAAGTTATAGCTTCCTTACTTGTTCATCTCCCAGTCCACATGCATTTTCAAGCAAAATATTATTGAGTTAAAATATGCAAGTAAATCTGAATCACCAAAGTAAAAAGACAAGCTTAACCTATCATGAATCATCTTTTGTTCCCAGGAGTTTTAAAACTTTAATATTGGAAAAAATATTCGACCCAGCAGCTGGCATACTGGGGCCTGATGACATCTAATCTAGTGCCTGTTGTGCCCCATCAAACATCATTCTAGGCATACTCAAAGGTGGAGCATGGGAGGAATAAAACTGATTCTTTCATGTATTCATAGCTAATGCCTTTTATCTAGCTAGGATGTAGACTGATCACAGGAAGAGAGTTTAAATATTTGGTGACTTGTCACACTGCAGCCTTCAACTGTTCGAAACAGTAGATTGTTTTCAGACAGTTGCTGCTGTTCAATTATGCATTTTTGTTTTGTGATGCATATAATCAGTTACCATATTTACAAACTCAGGATTTCCCAACAGGAAAAGTTTTAAAGATAGGACTTCCATTGCTTTCCTGCCTTATCAAAATGGAGTCAAGCAACACATGCTTTCAGCAACAAATATCTTAGGAAATAAACTAAGGATGCAATTGTATGTTCCAGACTATTTTGAGTGCTACTAAATTCCAGACCGAAAGGGTAAAATTACTCAATAGAATTAATGTTAGGTTATTTGGTTTACACATTATTAATATGATTAATGATTTTGGTAACCAAAACAAGAACAAAACCCTGTAACCAGGGCTAAAAAGTTCTCCTCACAAGTAGAAAAAGAACCTCTTCCAATCAGGAGGAATGAGCAGTGTTGCAGCTGTCCTTTGTGGAATCAGCATCCTCCAGCCTGTGACACAGCCCATCAGCACCAGCTGCAGACACACCAAATGGTCACACCCCTTCTGTAGGAAACAACTGACCTTGGTGCCTGGACACACCTGCCTTGCCCCTCACAAATCCTTTGCATTTTATATGATGTAAAAATGAGATTGTGTGCAGGAAGGAAGCCCACTTAGAATTTCCACATGCATTCCACCAGGAGCTTAGATTCTTTTGATATATTAAAAGCAGAATTACATTAAGTGACTGAGAGACTGAAACATAATTCTTGATCTGGAGATGCACAGTGACAGAGGCCCAGGCGGTTTGGAAATGAAAGCGCAAATCACGGGCTCTTAGTTTGCTGGATGCACTCTTAAGGGAGAAGAACACCAAAATGCAGATCCAACCTTTGTCTGATACATCCACCTCTGATAATATTGTGTGGGAATACTCCCACAGGAAGAGGAGCATGTCAAAAATGGGCTGTCTTTGCTCATGCATCATTGCCCAGAGGAGAAGGACATCAACACAGTTCTTACATTTCAAATCTTTGTTTTCCTTAACATCAAAGTTATTTCCAGAGGCCCCTTGTGAGAATCGAGATGTCATTACTCTGTGTAATGAACAGAGAGTTGGTGTACAGCCTGATTCCAGCCTGAAGATCTTTCCCTTTCCAGGCAAGATATATGTAGCCAGCTTTGACAATAACATTTCATGCAATTCTTTTTGATTAGAAAAATGCTCAGAAAACAGGCCATTAAAACCGAATGAAAGGTCAAGTCTCCATTTAGGTAATTATGTTGTTTTCAAGAGAGATCAGAGAGAACTATGGTAACATATTGTGGATTAGTATCTGCCACCATATGGCACTTCAAAATGACAAATAGAAACAATGCATATACTTTGTTAAAGAAGCAAATTGTAAGCCATTTCAAAAACTGTTTTATAAAATCAGCCCTTAGTATTAAATACTGGAAACCTGGAGGATTCTGTTGTGTTGCTGATCCAATGCAGACATATACAAAATCATCAAGTCCTGGGAAATTCTTTTTTAACTTCTGATGATTTTAGATTTTTTAATTTGTACTAAGACATCTTCAAGGTATCTCAAGGCCTAAGGAAACATTTGAGTTGACTAAATGCTTAAAAGGCAAAGTAAACACACCCAAGTACTAAGGTTTTGTAGTTAGCCCTATTAAGGAGGAAAACACCCATGAAATTTAAAGGGGACAGAGTTTTCATATCAGGACTGCTGATGCAAAAAAAACCGAAACCCAAACCCAAGTTGTTCCTCCTCCCCACTGCTTCCCCTTTCTGCAAATCATGAGATAGGCTTAAAAGTTAAGAATACAAAAAGAAAAAAAAAAGTTTTTACTTCTTTTTTTGAACTGTTGAAATGCATACAGATCAATTCTGAGGTTTTTCTGCAAGATGAACTGCAGGTTTTTTGATTTTTGTTTTTTCCCCTTTTTAAAGAGAGTTCTCAAAGGTCTTCAGTGGGAAAAAAAAATCACAAAACCTTGTGCAATATGCCATCTTGGAGAGCTCAAAGCCACGTGCACTGGTGGGTCCTGGCACACCTGGACAGCACTCACCTGAAAACTTTGAGCTCCTGCTGCCGAGGGTGTTGAGCCAGGACAGGGATGTCAGTGCTTTGGCACATGGGTTATACAGACGGGTTTTACACGGTGCCATGTCCTTGGCACCATCTGCCCCAGTTGTTCCCAGACCAGGAAAACTCTTCCAGGGCAACAGGGCAGCCCTTGGCCTGCAGCTGCTCCACACAGAGCTCTGGTTGAAGATGGCTGGATAGGGCTCTCCATGAAGCCTCTTCCATCCCGTAGGCTGCAGACACACTCACCGCAGCTGCTGGGCACCGCCTGGTCCGTGCCAGCTCCAGAGCCAGGGCACTGCTGCTGCCCACAGCCACCACGGCCCTGCCCTGCCCTTTGCTGAGGGACCTCTCTGCCGCTGGGCAGTGGGAGGCCGGTGTCAGCCAGACGGTCCTTGGCCTGTTTCAGGGAGAGACACCCGTCTTCTCCAGTGGCAGCCCAGCTCTATTCAGTGGGAATGTCTCGCCACAAAGCCAAGTGTCCGGCCGAGGGCAGGGCAGGGCAGGGCAGGGCAGCTGCCTCCTGCCTCAGCTTGTTGGCAGGAATACACCTCACTACTTCCAGCTTCCTCTCATGGGATGAAATAAATGAGATGGACAAATTTCCCCTAAACGAACCAAACAGAGACATTTTGATCAAAAACCTGTGGGAACAAACTGTGTGAACAATGGCATGGAACTCACGCAGCCTCTCTCCTACCTTATCATTCCAATTACATTCTCCTAATCTACAAAATTGAAAGGTAATGAGCAGTTTTTCCTTAAACCACATTAAATAACACTGTCAAAATGCAAATTTATTCATTAAGTATAAATGAGTGTGTTAAATATTCATGAATTGTTGCTTGCAGTATATAATTAATCCCATGGTCTGTGTGTCCAAAAGCATTTAGGATAGAGTTGAGAAGATGGTGCTGTAGAATGCTAACATTTAAAGCATGTTTTTAAAAGCAAAGGTCACCAGCCCTTTGGAACATAAACTATTAGCAGTGCTTATAATTCATTTTAATACCTCTTCAGCATGTACACATGCTTTCATGATTCAAGGTTTGTATCGTCAACCCTTGCTGTCTAATAATCTATTCAAGAAAAGAAATACTTGAGAGCGGAAGGTGCTGCTAAATTACCCCATTCAATACTGATGCACTCAAATTAGTATTTCCACATTTGAAAACTGCCAAGGATTGCAAAGCAGCCCTTGAAAAATGATGTAGTTTGACTCTCTGCCCCTCCTTTTTCTGGCAAAAAAAAGAAAAAGCACATTCTGACAGTTGAACCATCACTAAAGCTGGTTGCCATTTCAAGTATCATGAAAGATAAAATAAAGGCTTCTCACCAGAAAAAGACTGCCCTCTTTTTCTTCCTATGCTTTATAGTCATTTGTGGATATGAAGGAAAACCCCCAAATCCTGTACTAAGCTTTAAGTAAGTGCTCCCATTGATACCAGTAAGAAGTACAGCACATAAAGCACTGGGATGTTATGTCTCAATGTCCTTAGCTTAAACATTCACTCTTTTCTCTGCTTTTCTTAAATTCTCACTGCTTGTTTTCGTGTGACTGAAAATGCTTTCAAACTCTTGGTTAGTTTGTTTGGGGAAGAATCTTTGAGATACTGATGAAAATAACTGATTTTTTTCCAAAATAGCATAAAGAAATAACAAAAAATAAAATCATTACAGTGTTCATAGTAATTCCCTTCTCAATAACTTGATGATCTCAAGGTTCTTACTATATACAGCTTTCAGCCAGTTGTGCAAGCATAAACTCTATCATCTCCCTTTCCTTTCACAACACTTCCAGAAAAAAAGTACATGGCAGTGACTAGATCTGTGGTGTTTTATTGTATGAGATTTTTACAGTGTAATTTTGTGTATGAATTAATCAAAACAATACCAAAAGTGATTCACAATTCCAAGTAACTCAACCTGTTGCCACAGCACAGGCCACAGAAACTAGGAGCTGTAAGGCTGTGCTCTGACAATTTTTTTCATGTTTTTCCTTGCAAAAATGTAACAAATGGTTTGCCATTTGTATGTAGGCATGTTTTGTTCATTCAGAGCCAGCAAACATATCTCTGCATGGCATGAGGATTTTACTGTACCATGTGGATATATCCTGCAAAATTAGGTGCTAGAGGATTTTTAGTTTCTATAGAATACCTTCTGTCTTCTGACAAAAAAAAGGCAATGTGAGACCAAATGGAATTCATTAGCCTTATTTTAAGGCCTGCACAGTGGATTTTCATGAATTATAAGGCACTGTAAGAATAGGCTGAAGGCAAAGTTGGTTAAAGAATACAGGATAATGTTTCACCATATCTATTAAACAGGTAAGTTATCAAACCCTAAGGCCAGGCAGCTGCAATCCAAGCACTGTTGACACTCAGTTTGCAAGACATTTGTGATAAGTGCTTTTGTTGTAATTAAAAAGCTGTGCAAGTCTACCCAGTTGTGTCGTAACCAGCATCTTATCTCCTATACCAAAATGAGGACAGACCTCTTCTGTCAAAGACAATTAATTTAGATAGCTCTCCTCTGGACAGGAGAAGAGTTAATCAGAAATTGTCTGGTAGAATGTTTTGCTTTTGCCACTGAAGAGTGCTAGCCGGTTGTAGTTTAAATTTCCCATAGAAAGATGCAGATTCTCATGAAAAAACAAGCCAATTCTTAATCTGTTTCTTTTTTAGGGTTTTTTTTGACAGTTCTTCTGCTCACTTTACATACTCTCTCAGAACCGAGATTCTGTAGTTCCCAAATTCTCCCAGTCCTGAGGAGAGATGGGTCCTGCCAGCCCAGGGACTGTGCAGCCAATGGAGGTCTGGTTACTCTGTGCAACAATAAAGAGAAGGGCCCAACCAGATGTATTAAAAAAGCCTACATTTCCATTCGAAACAGGCAGCTTTCCCCCATCCCCTACTCAAATTTCAGAATCCTCCAGAGGCAGAAGTGTTTTTCAAAAAAGGACAGTTAGGGATAATGTGTAGCCCAACCAATCTGGGGAAAAGGCTCAAGATAGAAAGACCATTGGAAAGTCAGAAAGCAGCAGTAACTCTGCTTCATAGGGATTATCTCACAGATTTTAAACAAGTTCAAGGAACCCTGAACAATGCTTAAGAAGAAGAATGTCTGCGGGATCCTCCAGGGTATTATCCTTGGCTGGTGAAAGAAGGAAGGCCAGAAAAAAAGATTCTGAATGTTGAGCATCTGTCTTTTGATGCAGGTGAAAGGACGGTCTTCTGTTCAGCAGAAAGGCAAACAGCCTGCTAGGGAAGAGGCTGAAAATAAGAGCTAAGAGGGGAATTGATAGAAAAAACTCAAATCCAACCAAAAAACCCCCAATCATTCAGCATGAAATCAAGATGGCAAAACCAAAATTAATGAAGGATGTAGAATAGTAGATTTTCTTTAAAACAATACTGAATAGTTTGGGTAAAAAATGAATCAGAATTACATGTTTATAAATTCAGTATAGCTGGTACTACTGACAATAGGTGGGAAGAACTGCATAAGTGGAACATTAAAATCAATGGTAATAACCTATTTTTGAAAGATCAAGTAGAGAGAAGGGGAGGAAGAGTGGCACACTTCGGTAAAAGAGCCATAGTGTGTTTTCAGGACACTGGCAGCTCAGAAGCAGATGATGTGAATGCAATGGATCAATACTCTATCAGATAAAACACTAGATAGGACAGTAGCTACTGTCTGCAAATCACCAAATCATAGAAGACAATAGGCTGACTGGATGCCTTTGCACCTTCTGTAATGTGTAGGAGCAAAAAAGCTGCACTATCATGTGAGACTTCAGTCTGCCTGACACATTCCTGAAGTTTAACGATGCTGGCACCTCTGCTGAATTTTTGAATATTTTATACAAACATTTCTTAAACCAAAATGCAGAACTCTCCAAGAATGTGAATTTTATGTGAGATAGCATCTCAGAAATAATGAAAAGAGATCAGAGATAGTTGGTAAGAGAAGTGAACTAACATTAGTGGCTATAATGATAGCTTGACTGCTCTTTATGGGTATAAAGAGAATGAAGCCTAAACACTAATATGGATGGTACAGTCTTCTCACCAAACGGAAAATTATTGAAAATGAAAATGAGCCTGTAGAGAAAACGTATCAATAATTGGAAAATACAAACATTTAACAGCTGAAAAATTAGGGAAGAAAGTTGTATGTGTTTAGAAAATATTTAGTTCAAAGGGTTAATGAAAGCCTCTACATAATTGTAAATCAATGAAATGAAGAAAGAAAGTTGATAACAGTGAATATAGAGTAGAAGTAAGGCATTACATACATAATTCCTCCAGTAAATGTAGCCAAGTTGTAAGGAGAAATTTATGGCCAAAGAATTAAGGACAATATTTTTCAAATACATTAGGAACCCTGACAATGGGACCAGTTCTTTATCAGATTGAAGTGGAAGATTTGTTAAGAGTAATGAAGACAAGAAACAAGTGTTCAATAAGCCTTTGTGTTCAGTATTTAAGGAAAAGACAGACAATTGATGTTCTATGAGGATGATGAACTACCAGGCAACAACAACAAAAAGCCCCTCAAAAATTAAATGGAAGCTATTGAAGCAAGAAATAATTATGTAGGAAACTTCAGATAACTTGTATACAAGAGTTGTTCCAGAGCTGTCTGAGGAGTCTTGTTATTGCTGCTTTTTGCTAATTCTTGGAACAATTGGGAAGGTTCCAGAAAGCTGGAAGAAAACGTATGTTGTGTTAATATTTAAGAAGGATAAACTTAACGACCTAGATAATTACAGTCCTGTCAGTTTGAAATTGATCTGGAGCAAAGTAATGCAATGGCTGACAGGGGACTCAATTACTAACTAATTAAAGAGGAGAAATATGCTAAACGCCAATCTAAGTGCAATATGGAAAACAGATACTGTCAAATACATTTGCTGGCTTTTTTTTAAATTGTGACTACAACTGAAAGACAACACTGTAGATACACTTTGATTCTATATGACATTTGATGTGGTATTCATGACATTTGAGTTAAGAAAACATGATAATACAAAATTGACATGTCTCACATTAAATGAATGGAAAACTGGTTAACTGACATTTCAAAATGGGAATTTAAATGGGGAATGATCACAGAATAGGTATTCTGCTGGGATAGCTTCCTGGGCATACTCTAGTTAACACTTTTATCAACAATTTGGAAGAAAACCCAAAGGTTTGCAGAATACTCAGCCATTAAGGAAGAAGTCAGTAATAAAAAGAAAATATCACTGAGACTAGTTGACAAGGATAACTGGGTGATCTGGTGCAAACTAGCAAAATAATATCCAAATCCATGAGAGCAAAAAACCAGAGGAATAAACTTGCTTTTCTATGAGGGTTTTAAAAGCTCTAAGGGGGATAATTTGATAATTAAACTATTTTATTTTACCTGATGTCTGGTTCTATGACAAATAATCAAATAAATTCACATTCTTATCCCATGTCACTACTATTAAGTATGGATTTACTTCAAGAGTAATACGTCCAACCATCCTGCATGGAAAAAGGATGAAATGAATTCTTATTACATCATGCTTCTAATACGCATTCAGAGCTCACACTGTAATGGTTCTGAAGTGAATATTATGGTATACTCAGAGAGTGTGCCTGAAAAAATAAAACACAAATTCTTAATAAGCCCCTTGGCAGCATATCAAATTTGAAGGACCCTTAAAGCTGAATATGTGAAAGGCATTTCTTCCCTTTATTTAGCCTTATCACAGAAATGCTATTTTCATTTCCCTTATTGTGGTTGCTGACAAAATAGCCCAGTTGTAAGTGCTATGTGTTAGAATCTGGCCCAAACTTGGTAACAGTTGTTTGCATTATATGTGTGCCAGTGCTGACAAACACAACCAGAACCTCCTGTCCTTCCACAAACCCAGCCAGTCTGTAGGTGTTTACTTCAGCACACAGAGACCAAGTAAAATTTACAGACCGAAGCCTGTTGCTTGTTAATCATGTTCTTAGCTGGGCAATAAAATGGGAAAGTTAGAGACTAGTCAGAGGCTGAATTAGTTCTAGTCCCTTTCCCCCCTTAGCACCAAGGTGTCCACTGCAAGGATGGAAGGAAAGTTTCTCCTCACACTGTTGTCAACGTTGTAGCTGCAAGTAGAGGTTTGCCCCTTTGCATGAGATGGGATCTCTCCCACAGCCCTTCAGTCTTACACAGCTCTCAGGCACGTGCTGAATGTTCACTCCTAGGGGTTTCAGGGACTTGATCTCTGACATTGCCAGGCTCTGAGGCAGTGCTTGAATCATGTACCTTTTATGAGTAGGATCCAGGAGACATTTTCTACAATTTCCCATTCCTGTGTGCGTTTGTACCTGCAATGTGTTTTAACATACAGAAATAAAATTGTGAACTACTGTAAGTGTAGGATTTGTTGCTGAGTTTACCCAACATTACTGAATATGTCTAGGACAGATGCCTTAAAACGTCTTAAAAGTGTGTGCAGTTGATTTATACTACTTTTGAGAACAGATCTTTGTTTCTGTGAGTTCAGTGAACTGTCAGGTATTATTATAGTGGCATATACATAAACAAGAATAAAAGCGTTTTGCACAAAATCATGCATAAATTATGTCAATTGGAAAATCGTATACATTTATTCATGTTTTAAAATTACCCAGGCACAATTTTGCAAATACATAGAAGCACATTCTCCAAATGGGAGCAAAAACTAAGTAACATACAGAAAGAAAATACCTGGCAGAACATTTAAAATAAGTATAAATAGTATGAAAATTTTCTAAGTCTATAGTGATACCTGCTATCAATACACTTCTAAGCATTACAAAAAGGCAACCAATGAATACAAGTAATAAATAACATAACATGAACTACCTAAATCAGTTTATGTTATCAGCACACAGTAGGAACTGTCTAAGAACAGAATGTTTGCACACTGTATATAGATGCACACATGCATGTATACACAGATACAACTGAAAGGCCACAGGAACAAAAATGACCTGGGAAAATGATGAAGGGAATTTGTATGTGTACTGCAGTTTATAAAAACAATGCATGCATTAGCAAGCACCCAGCATGTTCAGGATAAAAAACATCCACAACCAGAATCACATTAACTCTTCATCAAACAAAGCACTTTCCATGCTGTATTCATGCTGGATTACTTTGTCCTAATATCACACTCCTGATTTAGGGAGCACATTTGGATGGTAATTTTAGGAAGAGTCAGGAGCCCTTGATTCCCACGATCTGATGGGAGGAATCAGATCTCAGATTTGAAAGGAAAATATCCATGAAAAAAAATACTCACGCAAAGCTTGAGCCAAAAGATGGTCTAGCAGGAATTTCACTTTCATGTGGGATAGTCCACTACAGTGGCCTTAATTAATGAGCTTTAGTTTGCACAATGGAGTGTTCCTGAGGATGTGAACTAGATTCCTTTTGGATAGAACCGAAAGATGTGCTCCAATCACTAGCAGCATTGAGCCCATGAGACCAAACTAGAGACTGTGCACAGTGTGGACATCAGGTCCTTAGCACCAACAGTTTCAGGCTATAGATCCTATCCAGCTGACCCAATTCTTCACTAATACAGACATAGGCTTTTGAAATACACTGAATAAACATGAATCAACAAGTACTATAACCTGTATTTACCTGTATTTACCATGTAAATTAGTCTTAGTTGTTCTTACTTGCCATTACCTGGAAAAAAAAGGAGCTTCCCTTATAGACACTCATTATGTTTACAGATGTGTGTGCATGTGTCCGAGTATGAGGAGGGGACACAGGATCAGCCAAAAGAGCAGTGGGCACAAAATTTGTTTTTCCTCTGACCATCCTCAGACATACTATTTTCAGCAGTAAGAACACGAAAAAATCTGCAGGCATCTTAGCCAATCCTGTACATGTTCAATTTCCATTAAAAAGATATTCCCATAAAAACTTTTGGGTCAGTTCCATGCCAACATTCTGACATTATCTGTGTCAATAAAGTCATTCCTGGTGTTACACTCTGATGTGAGATTTCCTTAGAACAGAACATAAAATTATGACTGTGAGTACCAAAGTAGGTTCACAAAAGCAAGTTGAAGTATTTCTGATATTCCAGTGAAAAATGTCAAATTCAGTAAATATTTCTTGACTGGTTGCAACAATTTATTTGCTTCCAGCTGCTAATGGCACTTACAGGGCTCCAGCAAAGTGCTCTGCGCAACACATGATATGAGAGAAATAAAAAGCACTACTTCTGCCTGAACTTTACATGAAACTTACATTATTTATTATAGTTGAGAATAAAATGTGTAACATGCTATCATGCATAATACATGGTAAGAACATGCATTAGCTCAAGTTTACAGTCTCTTTATGGCCCACAAATCAGAACAACAGTGGTAGTGCTGATAGCTGCATATCTCCAGGAATTCCCAGAAATAGCAGCAAGCAATGCAAAAAAGACCTGAAATTAGCCATCTAAGACACCCATAAAACAGTGACTCTTTGTAAATTAATCATATAAACAATAAAAACCCACAGTGATATCCGTCCTACCACATTCAAAGAAACCAAGTTCAGCATCTGAGGTGAAACTGTGCCCCAAGCAAATCACGCTGCTGACTGGAAAGTAGGAAAGTACATCCCTCTCTGACACCCATTACTCCTCACCCCCAAGTCAGATTCACCACAGAAGGGGAGGATGGGGCAGACTTTGTGCAGCTCACAGGCTGCCTCAGAAAGCTGGAGAATGCACTTCTCCGATGGGGCTGGAAAGGGCCCAAATCTGCAGCAGGTGGGGAGCTACAAAGCTGGGGGAGCAGGCCCAGGTGTGCCACACACGTTACTATGGCCTCCACAGAAGCCCTGTCTTTCAATGGAGAGAGTCCTTTTCTTTCTCCTTCAGGCCTCTTTAGGGGGTTTGCCTATGAGACACTAATCCAGAAGAGACACATGAGACTTCTGTAGATTATGCTATACAAGGTTTACAGAAAGCTACCTTTTCTCCGTTTCTTTAGCTACACACCACGGAAATAGCCAGAAAAATATATATGCATCTGGTGGTTGGCTATTTAACATACTATTCTTCACTTCCCTATGGTTAAGTCCCATCCCTGTGCACCCTCTCAGGAAAGAAGGAACAGAATGAGATACATGTGAAAATGAAAAATCTGAAAATGAAACAGTTCCTCCTCAAAAGAACTACACCTAGTTGCAAAAACCAGGCCTTTTTCCAGTAAATATATGACTGTTGTACATCACAATGCCCACAGACAGCTTCTGTGGGATCCTTTGGCACTAACACAGAGTTTCACTCTTGTGGGTATCCTAAGGTTTATCATAAACCCCAGGCTTGCTCAAGCACAACTAGAGATGCACCATTTCTGAGTATATGCAGAAAAAAATGTCAGCAAATTATAAGCATCAGTATGTAAAGTGCTTCTGATTCTCTACTTACTAAGGGCACCATCCAGTTATAATTCATGAGGGATTGCTCATTTAATTCTTACTTACCTGGACATGTCTTCTGGTTGAGCATCTGTGCTCTGCTGCCAGCTATCTTTGTGTGTATCTTTGTCCAGCCCACAAGCAGGTGAATAAAGACCATCAGCATCAGCCCTCTAAGTGTGGGATGGGCTTCTCTTTATTAACTCTGCAATGCATCATGTGCACATGGTACTTCTCAGATAAAACACTGCTTGCCTTAGTACCCAGGAGTGCAAAAATTTTACTGGGATAGGTGCTGTATTCATGAACTTGCCAAAGTGATTTCCATTAGTTATGAAATGAGTCCTCAGAGATTCCTAAATCAGCGAGTGTTCAGATAATTTGTGGCAGGCTAATTTCTTCATCCCTGGTGTTGTTTATGAAGAAATATTTAACATATTGTTTATACAACAATATTTAACAACACATAATTTGCCTCTATTTTTCCTGTAAAGGGCATACTTTCACATTCCTGATAACTCCTATTAGAGAGAGTAGGACAATTATTCTACACAGGGTCTAAAGGCATTTGAAGAAACCAAATCTTTTAGTACAGTATTTCCAGGAGAGATCAATGTGTACTGCTTGCCTAAAGCACTTTAGGGGCATTTTTTAGAAGTTGGAACACCATCTGCTCCTAAGTAGAACTCTTCATCAGTCCTTCCCACTTACTGATGTAACTGATAGGAGCAGTCTGCAGATGGAGCCTCCCAGCCCAGATGGAAAGGGAATTTGGCTGGATATACAGACTAATTTTTTAATTTCTGAGAAGAGGCCTTGGTATAAGCAGAAGGACATAATCTGGACATCTAATGGAGATGAAAAGATTGGGATCATGTCTGTTGTGTCAGTTTGGAAAGAAAAAAAACAACAAATTTTTTACCTTCACAGAGTCACAGACTCACAGAATATGCTGAGTTGGAAGGGACCCACAAGGATCATCAAGTTCAACTCTTAATCCTGCACAGGACCATCCCCAAGAGTCACAACATGTGCCTGAGAGTATCATCCAAATGCTTTTTGAACTCTGTCAGGCTTGGTGCTGTGACCACTGCTCTGAGGAGCCTGTTCCTGTGCTCAACCTCCCTCTGGGTGAAAACCCTTTTTCTAATAACTAACCTGAACCTCCTGACACACCTTCAGGCCATTCCCTGAGGTCCTGTCACTAATTATCCTTGAACCAGTAATTAGCAAGTCCAAAAGATATTTTTTCCTTATGCAAATTTCTGCTCCTATTTAAAACTTTTTACTTTGAAAAAAAATCCAATCAGAGGATAATACAACATAAAACATGAAGTATATTAAAATCTGAATGTTTATTAAAACAAAACCTACAGGAAGCTAAACAAAAAACCCTTTTTTTTAAAAAAAAAAAAAAGTGTATGAAATTCCCCTAAATTGTAGAAGAAAGCATTTCCTGACTACTTAGCTGACTGATGGCAAAAAAAGGCCAAACTATTCGTGAGTATTCTATTAGCAGCAACGTGAAGATGCATTTTGAAAAACCTCAGGTAAACTCCCTGCTTGTTTTATACACATGAGTAGTTGATTAAAATAGGACTGCTTGAATGAATAAGCAATTAGGATCTGATTACATTCAGGTAAACTGTAGTAGGCTTTATCTTAGAGAATTAATAAATGATTCTCAGCTGATGTCTTAACTGCTCTCAGAAGGTGAATTATCAAGGTCCCTTACTACACAGTCAAGTACTGAGATTCTTTCTTTAGTACCACAGCTCATTTTTAACAGATTTCGACCAAGTAATTTCTTTGTAGAATCATTTTTAACAGGGTGGCCACAGTTCCTTACCCATATAATAAAAATCATGCAAATATTCATTTAGTTTATGCTAAAGACAGGTTCATTTCAATGAGGGAACTGGTGTTCATTTACTCTAGGGTGAATGCAGCCTGATGCAATGTTTCTAAAGCGGATTTGCTCTTAGTGCAAATCCAGGCAGAAAGCAACACTTTCGCTTTGCTCTGTGACAACTGCACTCTAATGATGTTCTCAACTCTGTGTACCTTTAGCTGTTCTTAGAGCTGTATTTTTCTTAGCTAGTCTTTGTGATACTGTTTCATGCAGCATGCAAGCACCATTCAAGGAGCTTCAGTATGAAGCAAGTATTTTACAACAGTTTTATGGTGAATTGGCAAGTATTAATTATCTTAAAAACTTTCTCAGGCTTAAAAAATACCTTGCAGGTGAACACTTATGCTGTACTCATTGGGGAGAATCACTTCATGAGGACACTTCCATGTAAACCTGTCCAGCCCAACCAAACTTCCATGTGCAGCACCTAAAAAGCAGTTTTCTACTAACCCAAAGACCTTCTAAGTACAAGTTCAATTTGACTGATGTTCTCCCTTTCAGCTCCTTTTCCCTCAAGGGAGAATAGGATTTCCCAGGCTGTCCTGTGCAGTATGTGTGGAACATTCTCCCTAGTTCTGCATGTCCTGCATTCTTCAAATCATGCATTACGATGTTTTTATTAGCTTTCCATATACCCAGCCATCCATCTGAACTTAAAAGATGCATATGAGTATGGTGATAAATCTAGACCACTGCCTTCTGCTACTACAACTCTTTATCCATCACTTTCCCTTTCCCCTTTTGGTTTCATCCCATGCTATATTAGCCAACAACTGTCCAGAGACAAGAAGCAGCCACTTTAAGTTATTTGTATATTATAGCATTACCTGTAGTTTTCAGACACTTTGGGCACCTCTTCTACAAGGCATTATAAAAATAAACTAAAAATGGGAATATTCATCTCAACAGCTTACAAGAAAGTCAGTCATGAAAGGGTGTAGGAAAATACTACTGTTCTCCTTTTCCAAACAGGAAGGTGAGACAAGTCATGCAAGAGGTCTGGAACAAAGCTTGTATTTGAACATGGATGTTTATCCAGGATCATAAGCACGGACCCAGCCTTTGTCTGACAACCAGCATGAATACTTAGAGTACTAAAGTAAGCAGTGAAAGCTGAGCTATATTAAAAAATAAAACCAGAAAGCTGTATTTACAGTACAAAATAGAAGGGACAACAGAGATGATAGCCTGGCATCACCTACCAACAGGAACAAGAACCAATGATCAGGAGGAGGAACACTGGCAAAGAGATTTCCTCCCCATCCTAAGAGTTGCAGCTGTTGACGACAGAATTTATATGCAATGAACATATAAAATATAGATTTATATATACAAATATACAATAGGAAATAGTCAGTATACAAATACTTACATGTAAAAATAGCTTTTTACTTTCCCCTTTTCATGATTTACAAAAGCATACAAAGTTTCCTGTTGGTTAATGTTAAGTAGCGTGAGTAAACCCTGTGTGACATGTTCCACACATAATTCCTTCAAGTGTTCACAGTATTGGCTATTACAGTGTTGAATCTGACTTTCCAGATGTTAAAATATTCATAGGACACATTCTCAACTTAAAGCATTAGTTTAAATACAGTTTAAATAAAACTCACATGTGTAGTTGTATTATGGTCATATTACAAATGAGTCTGCTGCAGTTGAAAACTTTCCATGACAGTAAGCTTGGAAATACATATTTAAATTAGAGATGAGTATATTTCAAAATTCTTGAACTGCCTCTTGATGTGCTGATACTGTGAGGTGGGGAGTTCTTTCAACTTCATCCAAAGCAATGCAAGCTAAGAGAACTCAGTATTTCAAATTATCCTCAGTAGGAAAGTGGATGCACAGAACAATTCACCATCAGATCCAGACAGGCTGTCATTTTCTTCAAATACCCAACAGACAAGAATAAATGACAGGTACCATTGTTTTTGTGTTAAGAATAAATGATCTGTAGCATTCTTCATCAGGAAAGTGCTTTAAATGAAATTAAATTAGACCTCACAAGTCCCTTGTGAGGTAGATAGACACTATCCCTGTTTTTGAAGATGAAGAAATTTGAGATCTAAAATAAATTATGATGGCTGCATGGGAAATACTGTCAAAATACTGTTATTTGAACGTTGGAGCAACCCAAAGGCACAACCGGAGTAAATGGAGATATTCACAAGACAACTTTACACTCACCAGCCTGGATACTGACAGCAGGCTTGGTACAACAGCCAAAGGTTCATCATGGGCTGCAAAACAGTCTTTTGTGAGTGCCACGTTGCTGGAGCTAAACTGTGGGACAACAGCTTCAAAAAGTACAAACTGCATTGCCCCAGATGGTGCAGCCTGACCAGAGTGGAAGGAAACTGCATTTAAGAAGTTATGAATTAATCAGGAGTCTCTCGTAAGTACTATCTTCTCATGCAAGAGTTGTGTACAGTTCAAGAACCATGTTTAGCTCATCTCTAATTTTACCATATATGCAAAAGCTCACGTTTCAATGTATTCAGGTGTTTTTTAATATTTACTCACTCATGGACCTTAGAAGTCTGTATTTTTCCTCATATTTCTCTTGTTGAAAATTTCTGCTAATACCAGAAGTGGAACTACTGCTGCAGTACCGCAAATAAGTTACAATTACTAATATTAAATATCTGAGATGATGGACAAGGACCACCATGTTCTCTGCGTGCACCTGTACATCCAGGAAATCTCATCTGTATTTAACTGCTCCTGCCTTGAAGTAAAATCCAGTTAAAGTATAAAGTGCATAGTGTGGAGTAAAACCCTAAGAAACAACAAACAATGTGTCTACCTTCCACAGATGATTAATTTTGCTTAATAGCTGAATCATCATCCTCTTTTTCTTCTGGTTTTTAGTTTAGTGTTACCTAGGCTGAGAAAGGCCAGCCAGATGTAAGCAAAACTATTGTAAACTGAGACATTTTTGTAATATGCTGTTAAGGGAGAGTTAAGAAAACCAGTATCAAGACACTGTCCAGTTGGGATGTGTAAATATTATTGTGTGCTTCTTGGCCCATTTGGCAAATACTTTCTTTTCTGTGATAAACCTATGGCCTCCATATGGAGCGTTTTCATGGAGAAAGTATTCCTCACACTCATCTCTTCCAGGCTCGTAATAGTGGTAGGGAACTTTACGAAAGCCTTCTGACCTAGGGGAAAAGAGATATACTTAAGTATTATTTTCAAGAAAAACATAAATACACATTGCACCTANTGAGGGCTTTCATTACATCATGATTTCTATGAATTTTCCTATGGAAAATGAAGCTCGGTGTATCTTTCAGCACACACTGATCCTCTTATGGGTACTGCACATTTTGTTTAACCTGAGAGAACTCAGTCCAAAGGGCTCCATCCCCAAACAAAGTCTTCTCATTGCATAGTCCCAACTATTGAAATTGATTCTTGAACTGCTGTGATTTTATCTGTAAGTTTCAATTGCATG
>WEIV01029964.1:5273-17956 GCA_013390005.1 Calyptomena viridis | reverse complement strand
AAATCTTGAAAACATTTTCATCTTGGGGTAGGAATAAAACTTTCATATGAGGAAAAAAAAATCCTATAGCAAGTTATCCAGCTTATAAACCTCAACTTTCCTGTGAGACAGACGAATGAACTTCAGGTGTTTCTTCCTGGTTCACAGAAAGAACATACTGTGGTCTCCTGCCTCCCAGGTAAATATGCCAATCAGTGGCTTTTGGTCCAGATTTTGTGTTACTTCCTTGCTCAAGCTGAACTAAATACTAATAAAGATGATGGAAGAAAAAGTAGTTGTACAATCTTTATAATGACATTTACCTGGCACATACAGGTCTGAAATTTCAATTGCTTCTCTGGTTAATACCTTCTGTTATGGATACTAGAAAAGCTCCAAGAACTTTACATTCCTAAAGAAACTCCAGTACACTGTAGTTTAAATAAACCTTAGTTTTTGGTGAAAAACCATTACCTCAAATCCCAGAGCTGAGTCTAAGAACACTGAAAGTAATTAAATATTCTCTTCCTTGCCATATCTGTCATCCTTCATGAGTAAGCTCGTGTGAACTTCTATCCTGACCTTTCCTAAAATATCCTTTTCCTTGGGGAAACACCTAGGTATCTGCTTAGCTGCTTTTGTAAAGGACCATACTGAAAACACTAAATAAAAGGTTAACTTAAACTGAAGAATGACAAGTGGGAACCAAAGGCAGAGTGTTAAATACATTAGGTGGATACCAACTTCTTTACTTGACGCCTTTATACCTTTGAAACTGTACATCTGTTTATCTGCCCCATTAGGATCTTCATTTCTTCAACCAGAATGTTCTGCTACTGTTTAGCAAAGAGAATTCCCAACTCAATTCATGTGATTTTTGAACAACATTCTGTCATGATAAAAGGCTGTGTTGCTTCTAACTTGCTTTCTGCTCTTGCACCAGGAAAACACTAGCCTTGATCTTTTAAAGCCTTTTAGAATCATAATAACCGTTTATAAGAACACGATGAAGATCAGGACCCTTCCGATAATGGAGGTTTATTGGAGAGCACTATATTGACAGTAGCATCTGAAATTCGCTTTACTCAGGAGGAAAAAGGAATTTTAAAAAAGAATTAATCAATATTTCATGTCTTGTTTTAACACCATTGGACCTCAGTCCTCTCATCTATATACTACACTGGCAGGATAAATAAAAACAGCAGAGTGAGTTTCCAGGTACCTTTCCTGAGAGACGAAGTACATGATAGAATACAGATTATATACTTTAAAACAAAGCATTTACATTCATCCCATTTTTTCATCTGAAAATACACAGGGATACAAGGGAATATACTTAAGCACTGAGGATTCTGTATGATTTGGTAACACTTTAGAATTCAATCTGATACCACAAACATACTTTCAAAATTCTAATGAAAGCAATATTAGAAATGTGAAAACAATTTTAGCTGTCCCTAAAAAGCCATAAATCTCTGAATACCTTGTAAAGCATCATCCCATAAAACTGTAGTGCAAAGCAACGTCTCAGACCTTGCTATTAGGCTAACACTGTGCACACAATTTCTCTCTCTACAGGAGAGTTTTACATGTTTTTTGGCCATGGGTTTTTGAGACTCATTAGAAAAGACCTCCTCTTGTTGCTGTAATTGCATTGAAATTTAAAATTTTACACATTGAATAGAAAAAAAATCCACCATCTATGTGTTGCATAAGGTTATCTTACTGCACAAATCTGAGGGAAGGAGGACATTAATCTCAAAGTAGCAAAAACAGGAGTTGGTTAAGCATCATCTGTAGAACTACAATAGGCAGATCTCTTGTAATATATTTGTGTGCAAAAAATCCAAAATTGTCTCCTATGGCTCACAGTGACTTTGTTTTAATAGTCTAAAATTAATGGGGCACCAGATCTAGGCAGGAAATTGTCTCAACAGCTCAGGAGAAAATAATGCACTATTTTTCAAAAAATGCATTTTAAAAGCTGGTTTTGCTTTCAAGACACGATTTACAGCTGGATGCAGCAATAAAAAGGCAATGCTCACAAACCATTACATTGTTTATCTTTAAAATGAAAACTTATTTTGCATGCTTTGTACTTTATTAGGATTCTTAAAGAAATGTTAGTTATTGGTTGTAATTCACTCTGCTAAATACCACCCAGCATTTCAGAAAAGTACATAGGCATATGCTTAACATTAAACACATGAAAAGGCCAGTGGAATCAACTTAGTTAAGATGCTTGAAACGAAGTATATGCTTGCTTATCTTGTTCTTAGGGAAGGTTTAAGCGCTTAAAATGTCATTATTTAATCTCCGAATATAAAAGTAAGCTCCAAGATTAATAGTTACTTGAAAGTTTCAAGTCTCAAAACACAGAATTTGCATTTTTAGTTATGCCTTCCACAAACTCCAGCAGAAAGAACTGACTACATTTTCTCACATGTTAAAAAAGAGACTTGCCTTGTATATTTTAGAAGAAAATAGTAAAAGGCACATTTAGGATTTCTAGAATTGTAACGCGTGATACATAAAGCTTTAATTAAAAATTAATTTAAAATAGAAGCAATTAGACAAGGCTCTTTAGCTTTAAATTTCCAATATTCCACAAAAAGCAGAAGAAATGGATATAAAGGAGATGGAATAGAGAATGCCCCATAAAAATGTTGCAAACTGAAATTCATCTTCTTTGACATCTATAACCATGCTTTGATGTAGGTTAAATGATGGGAAACCTCACTCCTCCTTTCATGGGAGGCAAACGGAGGAACACAAACTATTTCCTTAGTGACCAAGGGCAGATGAGTTCAAATCAGGTAAAAGTTTAGTTGTCACTTGTGTTCTGATTTTACTATAGAATTCCAGGAAGTTCTTTTCTTTGTTCAATTGTTCTAGGATTTTTTATGTGCACAATCAATTTTAGCTCTATGGTTCAATGGACTGTGATTTCCAGAGGGGACTTCAGTGGTAAAACAATAAAAATGAAAAAAAAGTTTGTGAAGGCAGAGAAGAGCTGTAGACAAGTAATTGTATGTCAATCTGATTGAAGAAAAGAGTTTAGAAGTCTATTTTTTAATTCTTTTGGGAGAAACTAGAGATCATAGAAGGTCAATTAAGAGTGTTAATTAAGATAAAAACCAAGAAATTTAATACTTCAAAAAGCTATTAATTAACAGAGAACTTGCCAAAAGCATTAAATAGACACTTTTCCTTTTTTACTTAATTTCAAAATACTGCAGTAAAGTAAAATTCAACAATGACAGATTGAAATGACAAAATTCTCCAGACCAATTAATTGAGAAAAAATACATCCTTTCATAAAGGCTGTTTATAGACTTTAATCCTCAGATGACTCTCCTACCAAACTACTGAATCAGCAGCAGCTTTATTTGCAGCAGCTTATCAGGCCTCTTGATTAATAAACAAGTACAAATAAGAGTATTGGTCTAAACAAACTAAGATACCTGCAATCCACAAAGTAGAAGCTTTATAATGTGAGATGTCTTTCCAACAGGCTAAAAGGTTTGTAAAAATGGTTCAAAATAAATAGAAATATTTCTAGAACCTATGTTCAGGTAGACATGTCTCTGGTACTTATTTGTATCTGTGGTGCATCAAGAGACCATTAATCTTCTGGGAGGGAGTGTATTCTGGTTTTGCCTGGATCTCTGCCACTTGTCCCATGTCAGCCTTGTCTGTGCCTGACCCTCAGGAACGAGGGTAGAAGTTACATGCCCTCTCTGACTCTCTTCTTGAAGACAACCAGCTCTTTTTCTGCCTGGGTTACTTTAGGTTTTTGCATTGCTGAATAATGGTATATTTCCTTACAACTAAAAATATGGCAGATTTATCTCCCAGCACATACTGGTCATCTGTTACTTAATTCTATACCAACCAAATTGATGTTGCCATTGCACTTATGTTGACTGAGATTTCTCTCTTTTTTTTTTTTTTTTTCTCCTGAGGAAGCATCTCTGAGTACAGCTGCTGAACAACTCTTCAGCTTTGCCAAATTAAACTCCCACATTCCCCAAGTCACAGTTTTGGTCTATGCCTTCCTCTTTGTATCAGGAGATTTGTAAATGACAGTTCAGAATGACAGAAAAACAAGAGAGCCACTGAGAGAACAGCAAGGCTCTCACCTTTCCTTCGAGGAGCACATACACTTCTTTTGCCAATGAGTTGTTTCTTTAGAGGAGAGAAGGAAGTACAGAAGAAGGGTAAGACTCTAAATGTTGAAGAATATTGGCACTAGCCAAGATTTATTTCTGTTTTCTCTAAAACTCAGTGCTTTGTTGCTAATTATTTCATTAATACTTTCTGCAGAAAAACCAGCACAAGACGAGCAATGAAGATGCAAGCACAGAGAATCGATTTCACCTGGTAAAAATGGTTGCTATTTCTGCATTATAAAGATACCCGTTAGGCAGCTGTTTATCATAATTATTCATTCTTTTGTACGTGTGTGTACATGCAAGTGCTTGCTTTGCTTTCCATAATGTTACAGGACATCTAACAACAAACAGCCATGCCCCTCTAGCAGTGAGCAGCCTGTCTCACACATTCAAATTGAACATTCAAAAAGCCATGTCATGCTTCAGGTCATTCTGAAAAGTGAAACATTTATATATGGACAGTTTTATTATAGAATCCATCATGTATAGTTTTTATGCAAAGCTTAAACAAGTGGAATACATTATGAACAGCACAGACCACATTCCACGTTCAGACAGTGACTGTGTCCAGCAAGATGTACCTGGGTAAGGAGAAGTGATGCACGTCTGACAGACCAAACTCATGGTAGATCAACCTTACTGTGAATCCTGAAAACAAACTGCAGCCGAGTGGCATACTGATCAATTAATCTCCAGAAATATTGCCTTTCTGTATGGAACACAGGGGACAAGAGTCCATTTCAGCTGAATTTGCTAAAAACCCGCAGTGCAGGCTACTCCTAGGTCACAAACTAGCCCCAGAGAATCTCCCCTCACAATTTGATTTAAAAGAGACATAACTATTAATAAATCCTATGTCAAAATGGCACTGAAAACAAGACAAGAAGGACACTTCCAAATGATCACAAAAGGGAGCAGAGAAATGATGGCTTTGTATTTAACAGTATCTAACTAAAAACCCACGAAAACTATTTGAGTTACTATTTCCATTTTTTGATAAGAAAGCCAAAAATATTAGAAATACAGAAAAATCTTTTACTACAAGTACTGAAATACCTGTGGCATCTGCTTGGGTATTTAATTTATGCATATATTTCCAATCTTTGTGTTGTGTACTTTTTTTTTATTTCTTTCCTTTCTTTCTTTGGTCTATCCAATATAAGCATGGAAACCTGAAACAAAGGGGGGAAAAAAGGGCAGCAGCTTAAGGAAATTGACTACTTCTGCCCAGGCTTCTGTAGTTTCCTTATTTCTGATTCCTTGACCTGACTTTGATGCATCTCAGTTTAGTTGTGAACTCAGGCAACAAGAGAAGGAAGTTATTTCACCCAGGCAGAGAGGGCTCTTTCAGATGCCTGTGCCACTGAGATCAGAAAAGAAAAGGAGAATTCCTGTTTATCAAGGCTGATCACAGAGGTCCAGCTTGCTGCAAAGCGCATAGAAAAGAAACAACATGAAAGAATTATAATTGTAAACTCTGCCCTCCAGCCTAAATATTGAGATTATATATATTACTTTGTGATTCTAATTCAGGAAAACCTGTACTAATCTTTTCAAGATGAATTGTGTCCCCTGTAGAGAATACAAGTTGGTAGCTAGATTTCTTACAGCACTGGGCTTCTACAGATACACATCGGTGCAAACTGTTTACCGAACATTAGACTCCAATTCCAATCTTTTTTTTCCTCTTTACTCTCTCCCCTAATCCTTCTGTTTCCAGAAATACATATTCTCTTGATTTCTCTTGAATCAAGAATCCATTATTACCTTTTCTTAAGTACAAACTGTGATCTGAGCCAGAGCCCACACTATTGTGTGCACTCAAGTTATTAGTAAAAAATGTCTTTCGTAAGTGCCCAGGTTGCACTTGCCCCCGGGGTCTGAGGTCAAGCAGTTGCTGCATGATTACAAATAACCTCGAGCACTGGAGGTGCATTGTGCACAAAGAGAAGTGTATGGCTCCACACATTTCCATTTGCACGGGACCTGTTGATGAGCAAAAGGATGTTTAAATCAGAACAGGATCCACGCAGTGTTGACCATCACAACCACGTGGTTATGTTTGGAAGGAAGGAAAACTAAATTCACATAAGTAGATTTGAGGGCTAAGCTGTTGGCACCTTACACAGCCATTTTCTTTTCAAAAATCACCTCAGTAAGATTCACTCCATGCTTAGGAAGACTGAGTTTATCAGAAAATACAACTCTTCTGGTCTATGCCTGCACAGTACTTTAATCCACAGTACAATTATTTATGCTTGCAGTGGTTGAAGCAAATGGAAAGTAACGCCAAAATTTCCCTGGCCAGTACTCAAGCCTCCAAGTTGTGGCACCATGGTGTACCCCTGTCCCACTGTTCCCCACTTTCCATTGGACTATGCTAGGCCAAAGACTCACTGCAGTCCCTGGTGGCTGTGACAAATGGAGTCACAGCTGAAACCCTGACACCCTGAAACCCTGATTTCAGGGCTGGTGCCACAGACTCCTGTAGGGCAGCTTTATGTGCTCTTCACCAGTAGCTGCATCCAGTTTGCTGAGTGCTGGTTCAATATTTTCACACAATATAAATGGGAGTAGAGAAGGATTTGGATTTTCATCCTTTGTAACCGAAAATGAATCAAAACTAAAAATTGTGCCAAGTGGAAGAAAAAAAGACAACATGTCTTTTTTCTCCATCTACATTTAAATCAATATTTGCTGTCTTGGGTCTGCACATTTTTCTACAGGGAGGATATAAACTAAACAGAGCTGCAGTTAATCCAGGATCCCCAAGGAGATTTAATTAAGGAGGCTTTCCCACCCTTTTCTCTTGGTATTAAAGGGCACTCACTACTCCTAGCTTATTTTAGTGAAATGTATTGTAGGTGAACACAGCAAAAAATTCTTGATTAGCTCTTACCTTCTCAATACAAGATGTTGAAGGGAGTTCATCTAACCTTGTCTGAAAGCAGCTTAAAGTTTTCGTAAAAACATTTTCTATTAGGTTGGGGTTTTTTTATGTTTAAACCAACAAGTACGATACAACTTTTTTTTTTTAAAAGGTGAACATTTTATGTCTGTGACATTGAGATATTAGCAGAGGCTTTTATAAAGATGTTTTGTTTTATTGCTATGGTGAAAATTAAAGACTAGCTAGCACGAGATTGTACCCTAACTCTGTTCATTTAAGTGGGAAGAACATTGGACCAGATACTCAGCTGACAGAAACCACACTGATGTACCTCACCTGATTCACTTTTAAATTTTCCACAATCCGCAGCCATTGTAGTAGTTCAAGCACTACCACTCTGAAGTTAACATGGAAGGGAAGGCTATGTTACATTGTTCTCCCTATATTTCACATTTTTCTGAGAACTTTGCTTTTCACCAGGCTGAATGCCCATCCAAAAAAAGGTTATGGAGAGACAGAATATTAATGGGAAGTTTATTTCCGAACAGAAAACATTCACTGAAAAAAGAGAACTCAAACTCTACAGATAAGGCCCTCAGCAGTGCATATTCCTCTATCAACAACTCCTCTATTCCTCTAACAATTTCTCTCTCCCCAACTATAGCATTCATAAAAGTGTTTCCAGATATCCTAAAATAAATTCCTAATTTGTTGCTAAATTACTGACTAGTTACATTACAGTAGCATTGTGAATCCTCAGTGTGCAGGCACTGTACACCCATGCGACAGTCCTTGACCCAAAGAGCTTAACTGTCAAATAACCAAGAGAGAGAGATTCTCTGGAGAACATACATACTCTTACCCCTAACACCACAGCATGCTATAAAGCCACATTCTCTGAAATTGCATCTGGAGCCACAGTGCTCTTCTCTACACTGCCTATTTGCACTAACCAAAAGTTCATTTTAGATTATGGAACACCAGTATTTTTTTCAAAAATGAAATCTTAAATCCAGATAAATTATTCTCATATGGAAAAAGGAGGTAAAAATAGAACTTGCTCTGGTCTGAATTTTAATTCAATTGCAAGAGGCCATAATGTAAGACATCAGTCAAGCTCTGAAGATGAACTGCTAATTAACACAGATGTTGCTTTCCCTTTCAGTACTGTAACTTTATTCAGATTAATTTTTCCTTAAAGTATAAAAAGAACAAAATATTTCTATTTGCCTTTTTTTTGGACATACAATTTATTGAAATACACACACATATATAGGTATCATATTACTGTTTAGTATCAATGTTAGGGTTTTGCTTACTCTCTCTATTCCATCCAAATGGATCTAAACTTTCACTGCTTTCTTAATTAACTCACCTCTGTCCAACTATGAAGAAAGAAGCAAATAATCCTCGTCTCTGAACTACTGAAACTTCCTCTAACTTCTCCACTGCTCAGCTTACATAGTAGCTGGCTTTCTGATGGGCATCTCTCACTGATGTACATTGTGGACACAAGAGGTTGAAGTCTTAATTAAAGCCCCACTTGAAATACAGGGTCCCAAATCCTCAGGACACACAAGATTAGTTTTTATGGTTCCCCTTCTGTTCACCAAGAGCCGCTACATTTATGCAGAGTCTTCTGAAGGCCAGATGCCTGCAGTCACTGGCACAAATATTTATGTGGGAGGCAGCATCTTGATTGAGGACAGACACATTTGGCAGAACAAAGAATGACACAAGTTCTTCTCTCCCATGGCAGCCTTTAGACAAAGTGTGATACAGCAAACAGTTTAGAAAAGCAGAAGACTGCCACAGAGAAGCTCCTAGGAAGAGGAACTATGGATCACAGTAGATTCCCTTCTATCCCTCTGAACAGTTCATTCAACATTGGACAATTTCAAAATATTTTATTCCAATATTCATTGAATAGTCTGCAGGAGGGTAATAGTACAAGTGGAAGCTTTGAGAAAAATCATCATACTTACTAGAATAGCAGTGAAATGCCCCTAAAGAGAATTTTTATGGCTTCTCTGCTATCAATTGAAGTAGCAAATTAGTTAATTTTCTGAGTCTTTCACAATGCAGCTCTTTCAGAAGAGTAAACTCAAGAATTATGGGACTAATCATCTAGCCAGCTCACTGACAGTGTAAGCTAATGCCTAGTTATCAAAGACGGTGAAGAATTTAGTTAGCATCAAGTGTATGATATTTTCAGTGAACCCAAGTTATTAGAACACATTCATAAAGCAGGACAGTGGTCCTTTCACAAATAAATGCTCTGATTTCTCTTCCACATACTCTTTTTTCTTAGTGATGTAATCTTTTTGGTGACTCCTAGTATCAGCTAGTTAAGACTTGGTTATGTTGCCACTGAATTCTTCAGGCAAGTTGCTCCTTAAAGACCACATACCTGGCAGTGTCCATCAGAGGAGGCTCTTACTGCTTCCTTGGCACAAAAGTTCAGGACACCACAGTTAACTGAATTCTTATCTACAAGATTTGCATAACAAACACTCAAACAAGCTAATTCATTAAAACTAGAACATACAACCCACATGCTATAATAATATAGGTGACTCAAGACTACACCTGTTTGGCACTAAACTGTAAATTTAGAACTGACAAAAATTTGTTCTTTAGTTCCATCACAGAGAATCTCGGTTTGCACCAGTAGCTACACTGCTCCTGGAAGGAACACCAGATTAAAAATTAAGAGTTCAATCACAGACAATAGCAGAGACAGCATCACAATTAGGTTTAAAAAAACAACATCATTCTTTATAAAGCTTTTTCTTTGCCTTTTCATGCCATTTGCCTGATAAGCCCTGCCAACAAAGACATTATACTAATTACAATTAGTTATACAAAGTGTGGGACAACTGAAATGATGCATTGATTTTTTCCTCAAAAAATACATGTTATCTTGAATTCCAAATATACAGTAAGAAAAATAAAGCAGAAGCCACAGATGGCATGTTTAGTCCAGACATGTATGAATGTGAATATACTTATAGGGACACTCAATCCATTTAAAACTTTAATCTTATAGTAGTTGTCCAGAAAAATCTGCGCAGAGTAGGTTTTATCAAATTAAATTCATTTTCTACTGAGCAGAGACATTTAAGGTACAAAGCCAAAAGCTGAGCTGTTTTCAAAAAAATCTAGAAATAAGAGGATCTTCCAACTTTTTTTTTTTTTAAATGTCTCCAGGTCAACAAATAAAGTATGCACGTTTCTCATGTAATATTAACATGGCACTGTGTTTGCATTTGATATCATCTATTATCTACATGCAATCTGAACACATAATATGAAGCTTTGTTAGATATCAATCTGTGTTAACTTCCAATCTGTGGTAATGACCACTTCATACCTAGGCATGGAAATAACATAGGAAACTTTTTGCTGGAGTTCTTTGGAAACTCTTTTTAATATTTTCTACAAGACCCTCCTTTGCCCTCCACCCTGTGAGATCATGAATTCTTCTCTAGTTATACTGAGAATTTGCTTATCTTGTGAATATCCTGTGTTCAAGTGTATTTGCATGAAGGATGTGCAGCATCAAGACCCTGAGCAGAACACAGCACTCGATCCTTCATGGGGACCCTCTCATAAGTCTGTATCTTGAATTCCTTTGAAGTTCAAAAAAACCCCACCTAGACTCACTGAAAAATTAAGAGCTGATCAAGTTTGATGTTCTCCCAGTCCTTTTTACACTCCCCATCTCCAGAGTGCAAACTCAGTCAAGCACTTAAATATAAACCTTCTCTTATGCAAACAATGAATACATGCAAGTAAATAGTCTTAGATGCAACAGCCACCCTCATGAACCAGCAGGTTTACTCCCTGACCTCTGCACTGCCCTTTGTCATTACACTGGCCATTTTGCCCTCAGTCTTGTCAGGAGAAGGCATAGCACTTAGGCAAAATACATTTCTTTCTTTTCTGGTCTGCAAGTCAGCATTATCTGATTAGGTCTACTTCCTACGGCTTGTTCAGTCCAGCTTATCAGACACACTGGAAAATATTTCCAATAATAAGCCACCAGAAATCTGCCTTCATATCTGGTGTCAGGCTACATATAACAGAAATCTTTTCATTTTAGTTTTAAAGTATTGCTTCATTCAACAAGCCGACTGCTGGCTGACACACAATCTAACCTAAAGGCTATGGATCAGCAGGTAAATGCAGAAATTCTATTAGTTTTCAGACCTGAGGTTTACGCCTTTCATTTCAAATGAAATCAAAATCCTACACATGAATAGGTAAAGCACAGAGTAAAGATCCTTTTTTAAAACCATTCATTACATATTACATGAGTGCAAGGAAGAAACCAGTTTCTGCATCTTGTAGATACAGCATTTCTTGTGCTGAATGAATCTGGCAAGGATGGTAAATAGCAGACATAAAAGAGATCCATTCTGAGGAAAAATTAAAACCATGACAAACATTCTATTAGGCAATGTGAAATCCTGGAAAGGTACAAAGACAGGCACATTCAGATATGCTTGGTATTAACAAAACCTCTCCAAGCCTGTATAAATTGGACTTCCTTACCTAAATCTGATTTTAAAAGTCATAAGCAAACTTGTCTATGCTTTAAAGGTTTTGGAAATGAGCACCCTCATTTAGGACCAGAGGAAGGAAATAGTGCAAAAGGACATACAAAGTATCCAGAATTTTATGGGAACATTTCCAAACTGAAAGAAACACCATCAACAAAAAGATATTTCATTCCTTTGTTCTTTCTATAAGTGGTTACATTTGAAATGTAATCAGTGTTCCTACACAGCTCTATATATAAATACAAGAGACTTATGAATGACTGACACCTGACTTCATTTTACTGTTTGCTCTGAAGAGATACGTTCAGTGGAAGTTCAGTGGAAGTTCTCAGAGCACAGGCATTTTGACACAGTATACAGACTGCATCCTCAAATAAATAATAGTGAGTATAATTCATTTCTAGTGTGGTTTTCCTTCACAATGGTGGATGATGATTGTTTCAGAGTAAAAAAAAATCAACTGTGATTATATAATCACAATTACAATCACACTAATAATGTTTTGAGGGGTTTTTCTGTTTATCGAAATTTTTCCATAGCTTTGCTATTTATTCAGGAAAAAATACAGAATAAAAGCATGACTTTTTGTTCCTCAAAAGGAACAAAAATATTTGTCTTTGGAGTATGGCAATATTTCTCTGCAATGTTTGTCTTTGGAGTATGGCATTAAGCAGTAAAGAAGCTTGTTGGGCTCCCTCTTTCTCATTATATAAACCTACTCACATCTTTCATTTGTACTTCGTGTTTATTAGTATGTAATCTGCATTTTTCTCTGGTAAAAGGTTTGAAAGCCTTTTGTTTCATTCTGTGCTGATGCTATTTTATAGCTTGATGAATACAAGTGAGTTAGTATTCTCTATCATAGCTCTTAGCTATTATAATATATAGTTCTCATGTATAGCTATCCCATACATTTTCTCCAAGAGAGGTAGAATTGTAGGTATTACACAAATACAAAAAAATGTTCCATCAGCTGGCTTAGACTGAAAGCAAACAGAAACCTCAAGATGCAACGTCCAGCTCCAGTTCTCAGTTAAGTCCATTAAGTCAGTTACATCACATGCTTATAATGGA
>WEIV01029958.1:32003-169824 GCA_013390005.1 Calyptomena viridis | reverse complement strand
GTGGCTGCCCCATCCCTGGAAGTGTCCAAGGCCAGGTTGGAGCACCCTGGGATAGTGGGAGGTGTCCCTGCCCATGGCAGGGGTGGAACTGGATGATCCTTCAAATCCCTTCCAACCCAAACCACTTTGGGATTCCATGATAAAACCCATATAACCCATAAAACCTATAATAAAACCTTTTTTAACATCCACACTTTTGTTTCCAGACTAAATTTCAGGCCAGAGCTGCTGTGAGAGGAGGTGATGCCCCAACCCTCACACCCCTCACTACACAAAAGATCTGGACAAGAACAAAAAAGGACTTAGGACAGTTTCACTGATTTTTTTTGCCTTCTGATGCCACCCCATTAAAAGTAACAGTTCCTAATCTGCACCAGACCAGCTCGTCTCAAGATAAAGATCTGCCTCGTTTGCAGTTACATAATTAGCAATTACCCTAATTTCACTTACAATAAAATACATTTTTTTTAAATAAATGTTATCTTTTCTGACAAAAAAAAGTCAGCCTGAGTCTACTTCAAACTATATAAAGCAGCAGCACCATTATGCTGTTCTCAGATGTAATGTCTAGACACTTTAAATGAAAATATTCATTATTGCTCATTTGCATCTCTTTCAATTCCGGGACAGAAATCAAATGAAGATGTCAAAACTGTGCTTCCTCTGCCTCAGGCAAAAGGGAGCCACAGTGACCCCCAAGTCCCTCCAAATGGGAGCTCTGCTTGTGTGGAGGAAAAGCATCTCTGGCATCCTCATAACTGAGGGCAGCGTGAGATGAAAGATGAGCAAGGAAAATCAGAGGAAAATAATGGTGTCAGGATCTGTGGCTTTAAAACAGGGGAAAAATAGCCTTAAACTGCAAGATGTGTTGAAATACAGATGTTAGTCAGGATGGTGGTAACTCACATGGGTTTAGTAGAGACGTTTCCTGGAGATAAAGCACATTTTAAATGTAGTCCTTACTTGCTGGTAACAAAACTTTCCATTAGTACAAGGAAATATATATTGTACCTCAAACACACGCTTCACTGAGTTTGGAGAGTAAAGATAAAATAATCTTTTTATAGCAAATAGGAATGAACACTTAAAAATAATAAAAAGTTGGTGAATATTCATTTGAACTCTTAAGTAAATTTGCCCTTGTCATATTTGCATCTCTCTTGTGTTCTCTCTCTGTGCAATGAAGTTTTATTAGCATGAACATCCACAGAAAGCGAATGTGAAGCCTGAATACCCATGGGAAATGAATTTCAAATTCACTTGCTGTGTGCAGTCACCCAAGAAACTTGATCATAATTGTTTATTGTACTTAAATATTTATATTGTTGCAGCACTTGTTAGATAAAAGGGCCACGATGCTCCTGTGCCAGGTGCTGTTCAAACACTGTCCCAGGCTCCAGGAATCACCAGCAAACACCCAGGTGGGACCAGGTTCCACCAGTGGCTCAGGTAAGAGGGGTGAGAGGGCAGCTGGCAAATTCCAAGGTCAACAACGAGCGTGGGGTGAAAAATCAAAAAGTTTCTCTTAAATTTTCTTGGAGCGTTGAGGAAGTTGCAGTGGATCCACTGCATGGCACCACCTCCCCTGGGTGTGTTTGAAATAGTCAGGGATTTGAAGTTCATCAGAAACCCCTTTCTGAAGCTTTTTTTGCAGTGCTCTGGCACAGACTCGAGCCTTCACTCCCAGCTCGGATTTCAGCAGTGCCTTCAGGCTTTACAATGGATTCTTACATTTTCTGTTCCCCTTCCCTGCTCCTAGAAAAGCACCCAGTGCCTCCCCCAGCAGATTCCATGGCTCCAGTTAACACCTTCCCAGCCCTCCGTGGCACAGCAGACGTGGCTGTGCAGGGCACTGCAGCTCCCAGCCCACCCAAAGATACCTCTGGGTTTTTTGGGGAGAGATGACAGCACTTTCTGCAATAGGGGACCCCCGACCTCTGTCATGTATCATCCCACAAATCTGTGCCCCACAGACCCCAGGACAGCCCTGCCTGACCCAGCTCTGACTGAGCACTGCCAGACCAATCCTCACTACATCATTTTTCCCTGTTACCTGACTCAGTCTAGAATGCAATGAGGAGGAGGATTTTTTATGATTATGGACGAATAACTCCAAGGTCAAACCCCTGCTGGGAGTGGGGCAGGGATCTGCACACTCTGGAGCACAAATTACCAAGTGCTAAGGGCTGATGAATAAAAAACCCTCTAAAACTGCAGTTCAAGTTGCAGCTATAAGCATGCACAGGAGACAAAACTGCTTTAGGACCTGCAGTGTCTTACACATTCCCCTTAATCTGGATTCTGCAGTGGGAGGAGGGGATTTGGAGCTGCCCCTCAGAGCAGGGTCAGGTCTCCATCAGCTTCTTACACACGACTGTGTCTTTTAATTATCTCAGTGCAGTCAGATTAGAGTTGCCTGTGTGGATTTGCATTGGTAACACACCCTGGTGCAGCAGTTCCCTGCTCCTCGATGGCAAGAGCAGATGTCCCTGGCAGTGTAATTACACACCAGCAGTAACCAGCAACAATTCCAGGGGCCCCAAAGATGCTTCCAAGATCAGAGATTGGATTTCACGGCACTTCCTTCAAACACAGGCCACCGAGGGGGCTCTGCTCTGCAAGTGGAAAGATGTAATTAGGGGAATGTGAGAAGGAGAGGAGGAACCTGAGGAGCAACCCAAGATTGCTGTGGCTGGCACTGCTGAGGGAAGGGACACCCTCGCCAGGAATATTATTTCCAAGAGTTTCAGCTGCTCGGGAATGATGTTTGAAATCCAGAGGGTGGGGAAGGGGAGGAGGAAGAAATGGGCAGTGTGGAGGGGGGTGAGCTCTTGCAAGAGGGGATGGTCCATCTCTGCATGGAGCATCCACACAGTGGGAGCAAAGTGGGGACCCCCACGCCCAGAGAGCTCCGAGGTTCAGGGGCACACAGAGCACTGGAATAGCCACATACCCTCATTTATATACTTCTTCTATGAAATACTGAATAAAAAAGAGATGGCAAATGCTATGAGCAGGGTCAAGTCCCCTTGGTTTTCCACTCCTGTGGCAGAAGACACCCCATGTCACAGGAGCGAGATGGATGATGATGGAAAGAGGATGAAGGGCATAAAATTAGTCCCTGGTGCAACTCCACACCCATTAATATAAGAAAATACAAGCAGGCTAAAAACACCTTTTCCAGGAGAAAATTTGGTGGCTGCAGAGGAAGTCAAAGCTGGCTTTTATGGCTTGAAGTGGCTAATGATTTGGTTTCTTTAAACCGAGGAATTAATGGCACTGAACTTCACAACAACAACAAAAAAATTAAAGGCACCCCAAAGAATGTTCTCTTAATTGTAGCAGCCCGCTGCATTAAAGCTGCTACAGGAAAATTCATTTACAATTCAGCTATTAAATTGCAAACCATTACCACTGCTTTTATGGCTTTATATCCCTCTCACAAATTTATTGTGTAATTACTCGGAGCAACAGGATCGTTTCGAGCAAGTGAAGTTGAAATAAGGCACCCATTCCAAAATAGTCACAATTCTGCCTTTTCCAAGGGAAATTTATCCAAAAGAGGAAAAACATTACGTGCAGTTTTCTGCCTGGGGTTCTGGGGCATTTGAGGACAGAGTTGGAGTCTTGGCCATTGTAAAAGTGGGATGGAAGTGCCCACCCTCAACAACTGCCATTTCTTGCTGTAGGAAATGGAATTGCTCTGGAGGTGTTGGGACTTGCTCCAATGGATCTGTGTAGCAGCAGAGCTGGGGCTTGAGGACCTGGCATTTTCCCACCTGCCAGGGGCTCAGCCAACCCCCAGCCAAGCCACCACTTAGGAAATAACCCGTAATAAAATTAAATTTAAAAAAAATGGGAATGGCATTTTCTGCCTCTTGTTTTCCACCTCAGCAAAAGAACTCTGTAAATAAATAAATAAATAAACTCCTGGGCATCATTAAAAAAAACTGCATAAAGGGGCATTAAGCAGGACAGGCATTTCCTGGGCAGAATGACTGGATTATTGTTGGAAGATGCAAATAAATTCACATCATGTGCCTCTTTTTTCCTCCTTTTTCTTTTTTGCACCACCCTCATCCAAAGGAGGAGATGGCGTTGGTATCCAGCTCAGGAATCTCTTGAGCAGATTAAAGACCCAATTATGCTGGATTTGGGGAAGCTGCTGACTGTCCAGCCTGAATCCATCGTATTTTATAAACCCCAGGATTAAACACTCAGGAGCTCCCAGGCCCTGCAACCACTGTGTCATGCTGGTCACCAGCCACGACCACAAAACCATCTCCTTGGAGGCAATTCCCTTCTCCCATGGGGTTTTCCTCTATCCTGATCTGTCAGGGATTGTTTCTCACCTCCCTCATTACCTGTGATCCTGCCTGGGAGCTCACTGCAGGCACATTCCCTTAGGGATGCACTGAAATTAGGCATTGCAGTGCTTTGCTGAGCTGGGCCCAGGAGATTTAATACAAACTCCAAAAAAAGGGGAAGGAAATGAACAAGACCTTGCTTTTTTTCCTAATTATAGTTATCCTTGATAGCAAAAATATTCTAATTATTATTATACTTGCAGATTTTATTTTTATGAAGGGGAGGCTCTTTGGGGGTCCTAAAGGCTGGTAAATGCAAAGAGAAGGGAAAGCAAATGGAGCAGAATTCCCAACCCTGCTGCTTCTGGTGGGAGGGGAGATGGACACAGTGTCCCTGCAGCCTCGTGCATCCTGATGGCACAGAGAGCACATTTAGTTATGCAGGGGGCATCTCCCCCAGCCGGCACATGGCAGGAGGCTGGAACTGCACGATCCTTAAGGTCCCTTCCAACCCAAACCACTCTGGGATCCCATGAATCGCTCCTTGGAAGGGCTGAACGGCCCAAACCTCCCCCTCCCACGCTCCCAATTCCCGACGTTGGAGCCGCTCAGCTGACGGGGTCTGATTTGTGGGATTATTTAATATTCATTCCAAATGTTTTCTGGGGGTGTAAATGACGCGATCGCCGAGGTCACACAAGCGCAGCACCCCGGTGATGATGAATCCCTGCGAGCAGAGGGGGGATGGAGCTGACGAGCCGGGATAATTTATTCTCCTGAGCCCAGCGCCTGCCAACTCGGCTCAGCCTGGCTCGGGATAGACTTCCAGGAGCAGCCAGGCTGGGATTTGCAGGGAGGAGGAGGAGTCTGAGTGAATCACACCCCCAAAACTCGCCGGATTCAGCAGGAACCGGCTATTCAGCCAGCTCGGGATTATTTTCCTTCTCGGGTTTGTCTGTTCCCCCAAGTGCCACTAACGAGCAGTGGAGGAAGGGTTGAGTTAAAAAAGGAGGGGTTTAGGCAAAGTTACTGAGTGACAAAACAAGTAAGAAGCGAAGTACAAGGGAAGAAAAACCCAACATCGAAATTTCCAATGAAAATTGGATTTTGCCAGCAGCTGTTGGTCAAGGGAGAGACAAGACCTTCACACACAGTTCCCAATCCATTGCTCTGCTTTGACATGTTCCCAGTTCCACTGTGCTTCACTGGGAGGAATCCAGCAATTAATAATGACCATGGAATCATTAAGTTTGGAAAAGCCCTCTAAAATCAGAGTCCAAGCACTAACTGCCATGTTCACCACTAAACCATGTCCCCAGGTGCCACAGCCACACATTTTTTGAACACTTCCAGGAACGATGACTCCACCACTTCCCTGGGAAACCTGTTCCAGCGCCTGACCATCCTTTCAGTGAAGAAATTTCCCCACTTCACCGAAAACACCCGAAGGGGGAAGGATGGCAATGGTGAAAGGGCAGGGATCGGGTGCATAAAGTGAATTAATGATGAGAAATTGCATCTCTGCTCCCTGCAGGCACTCAAACCTGTGCCACGTTATCAACTGAGGGCAGAAGAGGTACCAGCTGAGTGCATCCCTCTGGCTGGGCAGTGGCTGGAGGGGTGGGAGCAGGCAGGACTCCAGGCATTCTTTGGGGGCTTGACCCCCACCCCTGTCTGAAGGCACCGGGGCCCACGGGAAGCCACACGTGCCACGGAGCCAGCAGTTGCTATGGAGACTGAGGATTTTCTTAAAACTCCTGCAAAAAGGAGGCAGAAGGCCCAGGAAAGCAGAGGAGCAGCATCTCCTTTGCAGGGGGGGTTAGGGCTGTGCACGGATGCCAAGCTGTGATACCACTCCAGGCTGTGCACGTTGTTCCCTTCAAAGGGACCCGTGTTTGCCCCATGGTGGTGATTTCTACACCTTGCAAACATCATATTCTGCCCGTGCTGGCTCATCTCTGCGAGGTGCCAGTCTCATCCAGCCAGCACATTTATTGTCACAGTCTCCAAGGGTTGTCTAAAGATGCAGCTCCTCTGTCAACAGAGAAACTGGGTTTTAATTGCAGCCCTTCTGGCAGGGGATGGAGCTTCTTCTTTCACTGCTGTGTTTTTTAAATACATGGAGGAATCACAGGAGTGGCAGATGGAGGAGCAAAGCCCCCAGTTATCCAGATCACAGCCCAGCACTGACCCCCCATACCACACTGGTACCTGCTGGGGTGGGCTGGAACTGGGTTAAACCCACAGCCTGAAGCTCAAGCTCTCTGTTCCACAAGTCCCTAAATTCAGCTTTGCCCTTTGATATTTTTAAATTCTGTTTTATCCCTCGCCAGCCTCCAGGAATCGGGATAAATCAATAACCCATCAGTTCTGACAGTGGAGCTCTGTGGTACCCAAATGTTCTGGTGCTGCTCCCAAGTGATTCATATGCAGGCAAGCAGAACATTCCCAGACAGCTTTAAATGAAGTGGCTGGCAAAATCCCCTGGGAATATTTAGTTAGGATAAGAAACATATAGAAACACAGGTTTTTGGAGCCATCTCTCAGTAACTTCAGTTTCCATAGTGACTAATGTTTGTGTTTATACCCAGTCCCTGTGTTTCTATCAGATTTTGCTTCATGGAACAGCTGTTCCAAGTCATTTCACCAAGACAGATGATCCTGATAAGGAGCAAAGTTTCCATTCTACACAAATGCACATTTATTTAATAAAATCCAAAGAATTCAAACCCGGAAAAGATCCTGTGCTTCACAAGATTGATTATCAATACAGCCAACTGATGGGAAGAGAATGAAAGCAGCCACAGAATAGCTGCTGCCTAATGAGAGGGTGAGAGAAAACAGAACAGAAAATTAATAAAACAATGCTGAAAACACTGGTAACTTCATTTAATTTGGCCACAAGCTTTCTATCCCTTGGCTTTATGCACAAATGTGATGTCTAAAAACCTTGCTGATGGAGACGTCGATGCAGTGGCTCAAGGGGGGCTGCTGGACCCTCCTGCCATCCCTCTGGACAACCTCATCCCTGTAAAAAGCTGCTGGGAGCATCCAAAGGACCCAAGTGTAGACTAACCTGGGTTTGGGGATCTAATAAACCACTTTCCTCAGATATCTCACCACTGCAGTATTTGTATAATCACCCCATTTCCATTTCAACTTAAATATACTGAATTTTTTGGTTTTTTCTCGAATAGGATGGCTCATGCTTAGCTTCTTGGACCAACACTTGAGACTTATTTTAGCCTCTTTATTGGATCAAATAGAATATGAGCTCCCAGTTTGGATCAAGCCTCCACAGGGTGTCTTTGGGATCCACAGCTTTACCTGGGCTGAGCTCATGCCAATGACAGAAGGTTGGTGACAGTTACCTCTGACATCTTATGCCTTTTGTTTTTCCTTGGAAAGACCAAAGGTCCAGGTGAGGCCAGGAGGCTCTGGAAGGGTTGGCACCTCCTTAAAGCACCTGAGTGGGCATGAGCCTGTTGGCTGCCTGCCTCCTGTGCCTGGGGGTCACCACAGGCAGAGATGTGGCCTTAGGTCCAGTGGCACCCCACAAAAATTAAATAAACCTTCTTTTAGATACACAGATAAATTCCCTCCTTCTCTAGGCTTGCTCTGTGCCACCCACTTCTGACACTGCACAGGAGGAATGAAAGGAGATTGGGACAACCCAGAGCATCAGGAAGGATGAGAGATCAGGAAGAATGAAGATGTGCCATAGGAAAAACAACTCCAGTATTTCATGACTCTGGGCATCTTACCTTTACCTCCCAAACCTGGAGCTGTCACTCTGTGCCTGTGCCCGTGTGGAGCAGCAGGTTGGCAGGAGGTCAGACCTGCTCCCACAGGCTGATGTCCCACTCCTGCAGCCCTTAAATATTCTCTTCTTTAAATATTCTCTCTGCCTGCACAGGCCCTGCCTGAAATCCTATTGGGAACCAACAACTCCTTCTTGCTACACCAAACCAGCAGAGGATGGAGTTCTGCTCCCCAGCACTTGCTGCCATAAATAATTGGAGTGCACAGACACTGGCAAGGACTATGGAGTTGCTTATCATTTTAATCACTGCTAAATCACATTGCAGAACTCCAAACCCAAGGAAATGATTTTCATTGTTAACCTCCTTCTTGTTAATTTGCAAACTTCCTGCAAGTAATTGAAATTCGTGCTCTGCAGAAGCAGAAGCCTTATCTGCCACCTTGTTTGGCCAAATTAAGAGAGATGGGACTCGACTCCAGATTTGCTAAATATTTTTCCCTGCCTTCTAAAACATTAATTACATTTTGCATTGCACAAACTACTTCAACCTCCCGCCGGCTGCAGAAACACGGTGACTTATTTTAATCAGAAACAAGAATCATGCTGAAAGTAACTGTAACATGGCACAACAGGAAACCTGAGCTTGCAGACTGCTTTGGAAGAAAATTCCAGCTTTCCTCTTCCCTCTTTGTGACTATCAATCAAACTCTAAAAATAAAGCCAGATAGACAAAATTATCCTGCCATCAGGGCCTGAAAATATTTCAGTTAAGCAACTGTCAGTGGTTCCGTGATGGATCTCCATTTCCCAGGTTCTCTATCTTCCCTTTTCAGGTTGCACCAGGCTGAACCTTGGCACACAACCCGAGGAGGATGCTGGAACAGTTTTGCTTGACAACAGCTTCCTAATATTGCTGGAAGCACAGGGAGCCAGCACATCCTCTGTCAGATCCAGGGATGGGAACACCTGCAGCTCCCAAGGATTTTGCTTGAAGCCAGAGTTACTTCCCCAAAATCAGGCAATGTGCTCTGACAGGTTTGTTGGAGCACCAATCCTCCCTGGGAGAATTAGGGAGGCCAAGTCTGCTCCGTGCTGAAACCACCGGAGCTCCTCTGGATTCACCAGTGGGGAACAGAGAATGAGAGGGGAGTGAGGCCTGAATGTAATTACCTTTTCTCCTGTGCAAAGCTGGAGTGTTGGGCTGCCTTTCACACCTCCTCTGCATCCAGCCTGACAGCCAGAAAGGCCCTTTGCTCTGCTCCTGCCAGTCAGGCACCATTTGTTCTCCCTCCTGCAGGAGTCCTGGCTTGGCACTGCTGGAAACTCGCAGTGTCACACAATGGTTTGGGTTGGAACAGACCTTAAGGATCATCTCATTCCACCCCCTGCCATGGGCAGGGACATCTCCCACTATTCCAGGTGGCTCCAACCTGGCCTTGGACACTTCCAGGGATGGGGCAGCCACAGCTTCTCTGGGCACCCTGTGCCAGGGCCTCCCCACCCTCCCAGGGAACAATTCCTTCCCAATAGCCCATCTGACCCTGCCCTCTGTCAAAGTGAAACCATTCCCCTTGTCCTGTCCCTCCATCCCTCATCCAAAGTCCCTCTCCAGCTCTCCTGGAGCCCCTTTAGGCACTGGAAGGGGGTCTAAGGTCTCCTCAGAGCCTTCTCTTTTCCAGGCTAAACAACCTCTTTACTTTCCTTTATACCTAATTCTGAAGAAAATACTGGATGAAAGGAATAGACATATCCTGCTTTTCCCAGACTCAGTTCCCACTGTGCCCAAGGGACAGGAGGCCACCACTGCCACATCCCCTGTCACTGCTGGGGTTCATCTCTTCAAGCCCACACCAGACACTTAATCACAGCCAGCAATAATCCAACTCCTCCCAACAATTGCAGCCCTGGGGAAAAGCGCTTCATTTGTTTCCTCCTCTTGGAACACAGCAATATTTAAAAGCAAATCTAGCAAGGATGATGCATGAACATGCAGAATCTCCTTATTATGGTCCCATTCTGTTCCACCAGGACCAACAGTATCCAGTTGGTATCTACAACACATGAGACTTCTCCAGGTTTGGGAAGCAGTAAGAGTCAAGAGTTTTGCTTTGCAGACTATTTGTTTTTTTAATACTGGGAAAAGTGGGAACATATGTGAGGGGGGAAGGGTGGCAGCAGCATTTGTAACGCTTAATTTACTGAAACGACACATTGCACAGATCTCCCATCTCACTTCATTCACAGAAATTAGCATTTGGGTACCACAGCCAGCATGGATAGAGATCCATCACAGGATGGGATGGATCACACCACTGGGATAAGGATCCTTCCCAAAAGGTGTCCAAGGCCAAAAGCATCATCCTCATCACACTCTGGACTGGGTAAAACATTCATTTGGTTTTTCTCCCCTGACTAAAACCTGAGGTTTTTGATGGAGCAGAACCAGTCCCTCCTCATGTGCAAGGACCCTACCAGAAAGCAGGGAAAATGCTTGGATTTCAGTGTTACTTCAGAAATTACATCCAAGCTTTTGCTCCCAGTATTAAAACCTGTGAAATAAGTGAGACCAAAACAGGCAGAAAACTACAAGAGCAGGATCAGGCTCTGCATTTGAAAACTATTTAATTTACAGTCTCTCCATATCAGAATTATTAAGGAAGAAAAATACCTCTTGCCTCCCAAATGTCACCATATCCACCCGACTTCCGCGAATCTCTGAATGGATTTACCGGTGCCAGGGGCAATCTCATTTTCTAGAAAACCTGTTTTACTGCCTAATATTCCACCCAAGTCTCTGGCAGATCACTTAAAGAGGCTTTTCCCAGGCAGGGCAGGCTGCACGTCTCATTTCCCTCAGACACCCTGCAGCGGCTCTGTGGGTGGGAGGGGAGAGGAGACGTTGCAGGGAGCGGAGTGGGATCGCTTTCTGTCAAATTAAAATTGTGATTAATTCCAAATCAGTGCTGTTTGCCGAGATATTCTTCAGGTTGTTTAATTTGGATAATCACAGCGTGTCTGAGGTTGATGGCATGAGAGAAGCAGCCCACCCTTGGCACAGGGGGTGCTCAGGGGATGGAAGGTGAGGGATAAGATGCTCTGGGCTTGGAGCGTCCCTGGCAGCCCCGGTGCATCTCAGAGGGGCTGCAGAATGTGACAACCTGATAATCCCAAGCTGTCCCGAACATTTCCCTGTCTAATCGATCATTTGCAATGTTTACTGATGGAAGAGAGATAAAACCTCGGCTTCATCCCTCCCTGCAGTCCTGCCTTCCCTCCAGCCCCTCCGGAGGAATTGAGTCCATTGATTTATTGTAACACACCTAATCTGGATGTACAAGCACACAGAGGAAGAAGCTGATCCTTCCACATGTTCACAGCACATCGATCCCTTTGTTTAAATTTGCCACCCTGTTAACCCACCCAGAACTGGAAAGGATCTTGCAGGTCCTTTCCAACCCAACCCGTTCTGTGATTCCATGAATATCCCACACACCCACTGCCCCAGCACGGATATATTGGGAAGGAAGAGAGAGGATATTTGGGGGCTGATCCTGCAAATCTTACTCAGACTTTAAAAGTCATCCTGACTTTAAATTATTTACTCTGGTCAGTTTATGCCAGAAGGACCAAGAAGTGGCTGGAATATAAGGAATTTCACAGGAAAAGGGAGACACCAATAACCAGTGAGCAGATGCTGAAGCTACACTGGATATAAGGAGTAAAATGTCACTCCTGGGTGTCTCCAAGAGGGACATTCACGCCTGGACAGATAACATTTGATATATTTATTATATTAACCATAATAAACAGATAAGAAACCATATATTATATAATAAATATTATCTATAACAAATATATTATATACATATATAACAACAAATACATTAAGTATAATAAGCATTTCTGAACATCTAAGCAGCAACTAAGCTCATTACTGTGTAGTGGAAATCATTTTGCTGAAGGACTGACACTCTGGGAGTCAACAGCTTGGCAGGCAGCAAGCCCAGGGTGGGTTTGGATGTTTAGTTTTGCATGTAGCTCTGTGCTTTTGAAAAACATTTAATTTATTGAAGATTCACCTTGGAGCTCATCAAAGCTTAGATATGACATCCAGTAAATCATCTCCTATTACTCAGAAAGTCGTGCTGCACCAAACAAAGAGATGCTGGGAATCAAGAAGAAAGTTGGCAAGTGGGAATGATCCTGCTACACCCAAACAGCTCCGAGTCAGAGCACTAATTGTCTGCTGGCTGTGATGGCATTTGAACAGTTCTGAAAGAGTGGGATTTTCATGATACAAACCCTTCTCCATCCACGTGAGCCTCCTGGAAGCAGAATCTTCCCACGTGCTTTCTGTGCCAGTGCAGACCCAGAAACGTGCTTGGCCAAATGATTTCCTTGGGGAGAACGATACCAACTCCAGAGGTGAGTTCTAACACACACCCACATTCAGGGACACTTTCTGGGCTTTGTTTTGCCCCTTTGGATTGAATCTCCCATGATCCAGAGTCAGCAAATGCTGAGGCAATCAGGTCATGGCACTTACCCAGCACAGGAGGGGTTTGTTTGATTTTTTTAACTAAAGATCACAAGGAACTGAAGTCCTAAAAAGTTTCATTACGAGTGATTTTATACTATAGGATCAATTAAAAGGAGAACACTTGACTTAGAAGAGATTTACAGGTCATTTCCTGGTGAGGATGCAGGAGGGAAAAGGCAGGGTTTGATGTGACCTGGGTTATCACCTCCTACAAGGATGGGTGGAATCACAAACCTACACCAACAGAGAACAGTGTTACTGGGAAATGATGCTGAGAAACAACTCACTTGCTGCTACAGGCTGGTTAAAGGCTGCACTTTGATCACAGAATCACACCTTGGGCTAAAGCTGATGAAACACTGTGATGGTGGACACTGGGTATGGGCTAAAGGATGGTTATCAAAGCCAAACTCCTCAAACTCGACTTTGAAAGTTCCTTTTCTCAGAAAAACTGTATCCAGTCTCCCTATCTGTTACATACCCAGAGCACTGCACTGGGCATGGATTCATCACCCCCTTTCCCTGCTTTTCCCCCTCCACTCCAAAACCAGGGAGCCATAAAGGGAAATTCTGAGCCGCTCCCACCCCTCACTTGGCTCACAGATACCACTGCCTTGATTATAGCAATACAGTCCTGGGGCATATCCTGCAAAATAAAACTCCAGCAGAAGGGAATGACCATCCACACATCCCACCACTGCAACACCCAGCCATGCCCAAGTTACAGCCTCTCAGTGCAGTGAAAACTAAACATGACATTAAATAGCAACCCTGTATTTTACCTCATTTTCCACATTTCAAACTACAGCTCCAGCCTGGAGTGATCCCACCAGAGTGAGGAGGGGAAGCTCCTTGTTGCTGCTCCTGCTTATTTCCCGTTAATTAAACTGAGCTCTTGTGTTCACGGGGTTGATGCAGAACGAGGGCAAACAGAGGATTAGGCAGAACACACAGAGCCTTCAACAGGTGTGTTATTCAAAACCATCTCTACCCACCTCCCCAAGCTGCCTCTGCATTTCCTTCAGCAGCAGATCTCAATTAGGGATGGGGAGAGCAGGAGATGGAGGTAAAGGGAAAAGAAGTTTCCTTCCCAGCCTCTACTCTGCACGTGCAGAGGTTTTTGGCACACAGACACTCTCATTGGGAGCCACACATCCTCACTCCTATCCATGAAAAACAAGGAGAAATGGGGGCTTTGCCAAGCCCAGAAAGGTGAGGTTACCCCAGGGTGAGCTGACCTCGGGGCTGAGGAGAAGTGGAATGTTTCCTCTTTTCCAGGAAAAGAGGAACTGGAGGGCTGAGGAAGCAAAAGCAGGATTTGCAGAGCCAGTTCTTCAGTTATTAACTGTGATTTCCTTAGTAACACCACTTGGTGAACCTACAAGGCTTCTGTCCCACAGCCTGGACAGTCCCTGGTATCCATGAGATCCAGAACTACTCCATGAAGTTATATGATGTTATATGTACCAGGCCACAACTGGGCTTGCTGGCCCAGAATATCTTACTTTAATGCTTATTTTCTAAGCAGAGAAGTATAAATCCCTCCCCTTCATTTCCCTATTTTTAATTTTCTTATTCTGCTGGTGTTTATTTGCTTTTTGAATCCAGGACAGGAATCTCTCTTGGCCTCTGTGGGTTCCTCTCTCCATGCAGGTTGTCTCCATTACCAGTGATGGACTTTCCTCCTCTCCTCTTTTTCATCCTGTGTGCTGCCCCATAAAGGTGAATAACAGCCAGATCTTTCAGAGCCTCCTTCCCCACCTGCTTTAAATTCCATCCACACTCTGAATGCAAAGGAAAAATTCCATCTTTGTGTTCATGAATCTCCCAAGTCAAATTGCAGATTAACAAAAGTGATCGATCAGAGGGATCAGCTACTCCAGAAGGCAGAGCTCAGCTTTGGGGAAGCTGATAATGGGCAACAGGCACCTGAATTAAAAACCAAGTTCCTGTGAAGTTCTCTTGCCTAATACAGCAGGATGAGAGTGGTTGAGGTGAGGGAAGGATGGAGCAGAGCAGGGTGCTGACATGCTGGGACTGCTCTCAGGGAGCAGGAGGGCACCCAGAACGGTGCTTTACAAGTCATTACAGTGGCAGAGCTGCACATTAGAGAGCAGCTGCAATTGCCCTGCTCGAAAATTAGGTGTTCAGAGAAAATTGCACTCAGAAAGATTCTCCTGAAGTGTGGTGAGGTGGATCTTTCAGGCAGTAGGATGCAGGGGAAGGAGGGATGGGCATGTTGTGCTGCTGTGCTGCAGGCACCAGTGCTGGGACAGAGCATCCCTGGCACCAGGCTGGAAGTCAGGATGTCAGATTTGAATCCCCCTTTCCTAAGCATGTCAGTCCCTCCCAAATGACACAGAAATCCCATTATACTTTCCCATATTAATCACATTATTGTGGAAGGCACCTCCTACCAAAGGAGATGACAGATCTGATGTCAAACATCCCTCAGCTCCATTTCAGGCATGACTTTCATTCTCTGCCATGATGATTCCCAAAAAAGCCCAGCCCAAAGTTCACCAAAAGACAAGATTTTCTCCTGCCTGGACACAGCTGGTGGCTGGAGAAGGATGTCCTTTTCTGCCACGACAGATTTATCTGGGTAAATAACAATGTCATGGCAGTGGCTTTATGAAAAATACTGAAGGGGATGAGTCATTCTGAGGATTAAAGTTCCTGAGGAACTGGAATATCTCTGCATGGCAATGACATCCTGCTGTATTTTTTCCCAGTTAATTCTATAATCACCCTTAATCAGTGCACTGGAGAACAGGGCAGCCCATACAGCTTTAGGAACAATTGAACAGAGATCCAAAGCCTTCACTGTTCCTCAGCCACAAACCAGCCCCTTTCCACTTCACATGAGCTGGATGATTTCAAATCAGACCAGCCTCGTGCCTCTACCTCCAAATGATTCACATTAATTTGTTATTTCATAGAAGAACTTTGACCCACAAAGACAGATTAATAGCCAGGACTTAATTAGGAAGCATTTGAAGAAGAAAGGGCTCCTTTGGCTGCCAGCCATGTAATTTCCTCAAGGAGCTTCTGCTTTCAGCATCAGGGACACAACCTGGAGAGAGGATTTTTACTTTCATCTCTTCACCATTGGCCATCTTTGCTCTTCTCATGCCTCAAACTTGAGTTTAGTCTTTCCAATAAAGGAACTTTTAAGCATTTTAAAGCACTTCCTTCTTCAGGAAGTGATGTGGACTAGATGATCCTTGGTGGGTCCCTTCCAAAGCAGGATATTCTATGATTTACCTGTGCATCCATCCTTCACTGTAAAGCAGAGTATAAAAAAGTGTAAACCATGATGATACCCAAACTCAACTGGAATAATCAGGCTTCCCTTCAGAAGGTGTCACAGCTCCTCATGGTGTCTCTGTTCAAAGCACACACAGTGCTGAGCCTGATGAAGTTGTCAGGATGGAAGGGGTCCCTGTCCCTCTGCCTGAGCTCAGCTGTAATTCCCAGCCAGCACAGTAATAACTCAAAAAGACACAGATTTCTGACATCCAGGAACATTCTAAATCCGAGTTGGCTGCAGCACAAACAGGATTGAGTGTGGAGCTCACCCCTCACAGAGCAGCTGGTGCCAAACACCAAAACCTCAGAGCAAGAGGAGGGATTCCCCTTTGGGGGGATTAATCCTGCAGCTCTTATCTACAGCAGACCAGGATGGGCCTTCAAAGAGCTCATTGCTGCAGTGTTTGGGATGGGAAATAAAGTCTTTGTGGGGAGCTTGTTCTCCCCGTTGCACTCCTGCATGTACTGGTTTGCACTGGGGAGCCCTGGGCCTGCACCCTGTGATGCTCTGCAGTGCAGATGCTCCCATGGGGGCTCTTGGAATGGCTGGAGAGGTGCTTGGGACCTCACCTGTGGGAATTTGAGGCCATTTGATCCCAAAAATCTATTGTCTGGAAGATGCTGCTTTTGGTCCTGAGGAGCAGAGGGCAACATGGGATCCAAGGGAGGCTTTTCATCTTCCCTGCCTGTCTTCATCTGCCAAAAAACTTAATGAAATGTGTGATTTTCTATGTATTATTTGCACTACAACCAGAATCCCACTTCTGATTAAATCTACCTGCTTGACAATTCTCAGCAGATCTCTGAGGAATCAATACTCATTACCCAGGGAGCTGCAGCCTCTCTAAAATTAGTATTAAAGGAAGTGCAAGTTTCTTCCTGTGCAGCACAACTCAGTAGGTGTTACTCCTGTGAGGAACTTTACAAACCATTAATGGCTCCCAGGAGAGCACTAATCATTTTCTGCAAGTCTTTATCCACTTAATCCCATTATAAAGATTTGCAGCATGAAAGCTGACCACTCATAATCCCAAACTCAGATGGGAAGCTGGAATAACAGGCAAATCATGTTTGGGAGGAGAAAGAGGTGTGTTCTGCTCACAAGGCCTGGACACCTGCTGCCACCTTTTCAGATGTGACACAAATGAGGGAATAATCCTGAGTATCTCCAGAAATACAGGAAAGGGCAGTTTTAAAGAAGTTACATAGAGAGATGTTACCTAAAAAGTTGATACTCAAGGTCACCCCACTTCTTATGTGAAACACTAAACCTGGAACCATCATCCAGATCATGGGGACAGAACTGCTTGACCTCAATAGTTGTGTCATCACATTTGATATCATATTTTGGGGGGGATTTCCAAGCCCCAGCTGGGCCTGAGTGTGGAGATGAGGGTACCCTGGTTCTGCAGAGCTGGTGAGGACAAACCTCTGGCTGCTGGTCCAGTGACACCAGAGACCAAACTGGAGTCCTGACTCCCAGGGCTCCTCTCTAACTATCAGATTTGAGTTAAAAGGTGCTCTGCTAACAGCTTATTCAATGGAAATCTCATTATCCTGAGCTCTGCCAAGAAATTATTCGAAAGAGAGCCTTCACAAGGAGCTTTGCCAGTAGTTCATTGAAAGGGAATCTGTTATGGGGTCAGATACTATTTTATTCCAGTGAAAACCTAACAAAAATGGACTTGTCTAATAATAGGGTCAGTCCTGCCATGATTAAATGAGACCTTCTCTAACAGGCTGAGGCTGAGAAATGCAGTAAAAGCTGCCTTATTCCAAGAGAAGCACTGGCCCACCATGCACCTCATGAAAACAGCCTTCATACACCAACATTGCAGTTAAATAAGAAATAAAAAATCCCAACTGTATCTTTAGAGTCCGAAAACAAAAGCTTGCAAGCATTTTTCAGTGTGTGGACCTTCACAATTTTCATTGTCTCCTTCTTATCCAAGTCCTAAAGACCCCACAAAGGAGCTCCAAGGCTCCCAGGGAACTCCAACCACAACCTAAAACCACCCATTAAGGTCTGCTGAGCTCTGGCTGCATCTGTTGTGACCCAGGAAAAGCCCCAAACCCTTTTAACACACAATTCTGCCAAGGTTATTGTTCCCCACTTTTCAGAACTGACTTTGCCCTGCGAAGAGAAAGATTTTTCTACCCCTGATATTGAATTTCACCTTGTGCAGAGCAGAAATACAACGAGCCAAGGTCAACCTGAGTCACAATCCTGCTCTCCAGAGGGCTTGAAACAGCTTCCACCCCTCTCAGTCACAGGTTTTGTAACCTTATCATCTCTTATATCATTCAAAGCACTAATGAAAATAAACAGTGAATAGAAACAGATCCTGGAGAGACCCATCAAAACCCAGGCTGAGCATGAGTAATAATAACCTGCTTGTTTTCCTGGTAATAACGTCTCCTGTGCATAGAGTGATATCCAGCACTCTGCCAAATAGCCCAGGATCACAGAAACAGGACTTGGGGCTTTGTTTTATTGAGAGAAATTAAGCTTTTCAGCTGCAGGAAGACTGCAGTCATTCTGCTTAATGTAGCAAATCCAAATGAAAAAGAAGGGCTGGTCCTCAAAAGCATAAAGATAATTCCAACATAGCTTTAAGATGGAGTAAGAGCTGTTTAAATGCCAGAGTTGGGTCTGGACCTTCAGTAGGAGTTGCCTGGTTTACAACATAGTCCCAAACACTCTGCTTTTAGAGAAAAGCCTTTTTAACTCATCTCCCAGGGAGCAGCTACAGCACATTCCCATAGTTTCCAGCAGAAGAGAGACCTTACCTGTGGCTGAGTGAACCTCAGGAAAACCACCTTTAAGGGCTTGGTGGAAATGGCTGAGATACCCTGACTGCAAGATTGGGGTCTGGGTTTTGTAATCTCAGGATGATCCACCATCAGCTTGAACATCAGGGAAGCCACTTATGCAAATATTTTCCAAGTGCCACGTGGAGACACCTCTTGAACACTTCCAGAGATCGTGACTCCACCAACCCCCCCTGAGGAATTTATTCCAATGCCTGACTGCTCTTTCAATGACAATTTTTTTCTACTATCTAATCTGAACCTCCCCAGGCACAACTTAAAGCCATTTCCCCTTGTGCCTTCACTTGAAAAAGGGCAGAAGAGATGGACCCTGACCTCACTCCAACCAGTTGTAGGGAGAAATGGTGGTGATGAAGCCAATAATAATAAAGTCCCTCAAGTGAAAACCAACTGTGTTCCCTGGTGCATGTGAGAGGGATGGATAAAACTATCTTATTCCTGTTTTTTTTGCTTTGTGGTGGGTTGAGCATCTTCATGAGAAACCCAGTGGAACCCAGAGGAGAAGGTTCACCCTGTCCTTTGCTGTCTCCATTCTGCATCAGCTTCATCTCCAGCACAAACCTGACATTCCCCAAAGATTCCCAGCACCCTGTGCCAGTGCAGAGGTGTCAGAGGATACAGGGATGTGGCTCCAGTGCTGGGACTTGCAGCCACACAGCACAGCTCTGTCCTACCCCTCACACAACACCCTGCAATAGATCCAGGCACCATGAGAAGCTGAAGAGTAAATTGCTCCATTGAATCTGCAGCAGGAGTTTGGCCACCAGCCGTGAAGTCTTTAAAGAGCTGATTAAAAGGAGCTGTGATGTTGCCAGAATTACTGACAGACAAATCTATGCTTGTCTCCTCCAAATGTGGTGGCAGGGGCTGCCTGATAGAAGTGCAATGTGAGCACTGGGAGCCTCCTGCCTGCAGCTCCCCCAACCTCCTGCACTCCAAGGCCTTGCAAAGAATTTTCTATTAGCAGCTCAGCTCCACCTGTGGCAATAAAAGAGCCTAAAAAGAGAGTTTTTCTCTCCAGCTGGCAGGAACTATCATCAAATCATAGAATGGTTTGGGTTGGAGGGGACCTCAAAGCCCATCCCATTCCACCCCTGCCATGTCAGGGACACCTCCCACTATCCCAGGCTGCTCCAACCTGGCCTTGGACACTTCCAGGGATCCAGGGGCAGCCACAGCTTCTCTGGGCACCCTGTGCCAGGGCCTCCCCACCCTCCCAGGGAACAATTTCTTCCTCATATCCAGTCCAAACCTCCTCTCTTTGAAATGATGAACAAATGATTTGAATTGCAGGAGGCCAAGGCCCACCAGCACAGCCAGAGATCCACAAAGCCCCAGTAACTGCAGAGACTCCTGTGGCTGCACAGGGCATCAGGACTTGATACCCCACCCACGTTCTGCCACCAAAGGGGTGACACTCTGTGCTTGATGTAAAATGATGACAGCAGAAAACCCCACCAATTTCAGACTATTTGGCATCATAATGGAGCCATCCAGGCCGAAAATACCTCGTGCTGCAAAGAGGGGAATTAAAAATTCTCATCACAGCTGCCTGTGAAGTGGCTCTCAGAGACTTCTGATGCTACTCAGTAAAGATTAGGGAACACTGTGTGTCCTCTTTGGCCAACACAACACCATGGGCTGCACATGTAGCACACAGCAAGGACTTAAAAGGGCAGGGACTGCCCAAAAGCAGATTAGCTGCAGCAGCAGCCAGCATCTGCAAGAGCTGCTGCTCCAGCCATGGGTTTTGATCCAGCCAGGATTATCCATGGCTGTTTCAGCAGTGGAAAGGCAGCCTGTGATCCCAGTGGATGGCTCTTCACTTCAAGGGAAAATAGGAAGGACTCAGCAGGTCCTGGACCAGCTGCTCCCTCTCTCTGTGGAGCGTTGCCTGTCCAAACACCTCGCTCTCCTGGCACGAGGAAACACAATTCTGCTGCTTCAGGTTAAAAAAACCCACCAGTTTTCACAGCCACTAACCTGGACTCTTCCACAAACTCCAAGGAAGCTCTAGAGAGGTGTCTTGATTACACAGAAAAGGGCAAAATGCTGAAAGAGAGACTATTAACAGAGAGCTGGGTAAGGAAAGGCAGCCCTGGGCTGCTGGGCTCGGCTGCCACACTCTGTGTCGTGCTTCAAGCTGTGATCAAACACAGCCTGGGCAGGGAACCAAATGCAAATTGTGTTTTGAGGACAAAGCACCAAAATTCAGATACATTCCTGGAACATATCGGAAAAAATTGCTGTTTTTCTGAGCACTGTTTCTCATGTTCCTGCTGCCCCTACAGCACATCCAGGTGGGAGCCCCTCCAGGGTATCCCCCTCCCAGAAAACACACAGCTCCCAGAAAACACCGACACCCCAGGAAGCAACAGGGAGGGAATTGCTGTTGCTGGCTGATCTGCTCCTGGTAGGTGAAATTCCCAGCTGTAAAACCCTGTCTCTCTGATCCTATCTGGAACAAGAGTAATGTGGTTTAAGATGTGTTATCAAACTACTTGTAAATAAACCACTTAGGCTTTTTAACACACGTTTTCTGTTTAAAACAGGCCTCGGTGGGAAGTCTAGTATTTACTTTGTTCCACTAACAGGAATATAAACATCTCGACCTGTGTTGTCTGTGTTGGGGTTCTATGTTGGTTTATTCCATATTAAAATACACCCATTTTCCTAACAGAGAGAGAGTAAAATTGCAGAGGGCACCAGCTATGCTCTGAGTGTTCAAGCCTTTGGAGAAGGACTGCAGAAGTTCACTTACTCCCTAAAAAGAGGAGACATTTTGCTTTACAAATACAAATTCATGGCTGGATGGGATCTGCCTGTGAGCACAACCTGCTGAATAAGTGCATTTCAGGTATTTCTTAACCTTAAACCTGCCAAGTTGCTTTTTCTTTCATGTGGCTGATTGATTTTCTTCATCCATATCCACCTCTTGGACGAAATATCCACATGTGATGGATGCACAAAGATCATTGCCTGGTGTAACACAACCCCATACTGCTCCTTAACCCAGGTGGGATTTGCTCCTGATGGGCAAAACAGCAACAAAAAGCCTTAAATTGGAGTTATTGGGGAAAATACTGAGGCCATAGAAGGGTAGGAAATGGGACAAAGTAAATAGTTAAGCCTGGGAGTTATGTAGCAATAAATAAGTGTATAATGGTGCAGGGTGTGGGAATTCTGGAGCCACAGAACATGCTGAGTTGGAAGGGACCCCTCAGGATCATCAAGTCCAACTCCTGGCCCTGCAGTGGGATGGGAGGTGCAGAAATAATCAAGGTGGGAAGAAGCTCCCAACCCATCAGAGGCAGAAGCAAATGGGGAAAAGGAAAGTCTGTGCAGGTTTAGAGAGGAGCAGCAACAGACAGAAAACAGAAATGCCACTGGAGGTGAAGACAAATACAAATACCTTTTTTTCCTTTTTTTTTTCCAAGTGTGAAATACAAAAAAAAAGATCATTGAAAGAGACTCAAGTAGCCTCTGGAGACATGGAGGGATCAGATTGCTGACAGAGGAAATAGATGTTGCTGAAATATTAAGAATGTGTTGCCTTGGTATTTGCCAAGAGGGAAGGGTGAGAGAGAGAGGCTGCAACTGTGACCCTGCAGGCAAGGGAGGGAGGAAGGAATAAATTCCACCACAAGCAATAAAATGCAGAGTATAATTTAGCATACAAAAATCTCTTAATGAAACCATTGCCCTAGCTGCACCAGCTCTAGCAGTGAGTTGTCCTAAACATCAAATTATTATGAAATAAGAGTTGTTTATTCCAGAATTATTATTAAGATAGTTAAACAATCACATTCCTGGGGTGCAAATCCAGAGTGGAGCATTTCAGGGGGAGCAGAGGGGTGGTGGCAGCCAGAGCCACCAGTCTGTCCCACCACTCCCCAGCAAAGCAACGCTGAAAGAAGTTCCAAAAAAGATATCCAAAGTGGAAAGAGTTATCTGAAGAAAGCAGAAATCTCTGCAGCTTTGGAGATTGCACCTGGCACTCGAAATAATTGGAGCTTCCGTTTTTTCTGGTTTTTCCATTTGTTCCCTCTCCTTTTTATGTGGAACAGCTGCTATAGGTGATGCTGCCAATATATGTCTGAAATAGCTGCAGGCAACTGATGTGCTCCTCCTGCTTGGCCCAGCACTCTCCAGAGCACCAACAAATGCAATCAGCACCTTTTTTTGCAAAGGGTAAAAGATTCATTTCAAGGGCTCTGAGATCTCAAGAATATTTACACTGCTCAGAACAAATCTTGCCTGTGTTGACATACCAAGCATATTCACTTTATTTATGATTATCCTTTTATAAAAATCAAAATGACTCGATTTTACCCAGGCAGACTGGTGGTGTAACAGGAAAAGCAGAAATGAGGGAATGGAAAGAAGATGGACAGGGACAGAGAAAGGAAATGAAGATTAGAAATAAAAAAGGAAAAGAAAAAGCCCTTGTGTAAAGCTCAGGAAATGAGTTGGCTTTTCAGAGATATTAGTACAAGAAAAGAGCAAGGACAGATATGAATGACTACGGAAATCACAAAACCTATCAAGGAAAATAAGAAGGTTTCTGACATTTGAGGCACCATGAAACATGAAAAGTAACAAAGGGAGTGTGAATCAAGCCAGAAAGGGCAGGGAAAACAGGCTGGAGTTCACGTGCAGGGTGTGATTTTCTCTTATCTGGATATAAAATATTAAAATGAGGCAGTGGCCGAGCACTGGGATGGACCTTCCCTCCCTCCCCAGGCTCTGCTGGGGCTGGTTCCTGCATCCTGCAGTGCACAATGGAAAGGAACACAAAAATTGGGGTAATTTGGGTAAAATGCTTCACCCACATGTGGCAGAAGGGCTGGGGATTCAGCCTGGCAGAGTAGGTGTGGATTCCCAGGGGGGATGTGCAGGACACCAGGTATGAGCTGAGCTGGGAGCTCACAGCAGTCCTGGAGTGCCAGATGTGGGGGAGTCACACAGCTCCTTCCTCACAAAATAAACCCCCCTTTTTTAGCACTAAAAGCTGTTTGCAAATAACCCAGCAAACCCCATTCCTCTGCTCAAAGGGAGGAGACACCTGTTTGCAAACACACCCCAAAGGTGCTGTAATTTCCCTGGGTTTCTCAGAGGGTCACAAGTTTGGGCAGTAAATCAGTTTGTTCCAGAGGTCCCAGAGTTTCCCCAGTGGTCACAGGTTGAACAGGCTGGATAGGCCATCACAAAAACACAACTAATTCTTGCTTTAGATGTATTCTGGTTTAGGAGTATTCATAAATAATTCTCCTGATCCCTCGGGCATCCCACCAACTCCCATTATCACCTCCTTATTCTAACAGGCATAATCTCAGTGCAGCAAATCCCCCATTTGCCATAGCTTTCAATCACAACCAAAGAGTAAAGATGAAAAATCTGCATTTCAAATTCTTGTTTGTTGTTATGACAACATCACATGGATTTGGTCCTTGCTGCAGTCTCAGGCTTCAGAGTGTTTCTGAAAGCTTTTGTGCAAAGAGTGTGTTTGTAACACACATATGCCATGAAACCAAAGGGGTCAGCTTCATGGCATGTCAAATATCAAGAGAAGCCTCCTGGAATACAATTCCAGAGGAAATTATCTCAGCAGCTAAGCAGAAACCTTTAATTCTCACATAATATGTCAAATTACAACGTGGTACAAAAAGACCCAAGAAGGGTTTAGTGAAGGTGTAACAGTGGTGGCCTTTCCCTCCATCCAGGGTTTGGTGGATGGGATTAGTCAGTGGTTGTACAAGTCTCATTTTCTGCACCATAAAGAGTGGGAATAGACATAGAAAAAAATAAAAATAAAATAAACATACAGTTGGGACCTTTGAAGCCAGTAAATTGCAGTACAGGAACACACATGATCAGCAGCACTGCAGCTTTTTTGAGGGTCAAAATTGATAATTTGGGGTGCATGAGGCAGAGAACAGGCCAGAGATTTCACCTGGTGGTTTTTGAGAACCCAGATCAATATATTACCAAAAAGACTCCCAGCAACAATTCATATAAAATCTAGAATTAAAGTTTTTCCTCAGTGTTAATAAATCACACTAATGACATCATGTCCCACCCCAGCCATGATGACAAGTCCTGCACTGCCACTGCCTCCATCCAACAGCTTCCCTGGACAAAACAGGGGAATTATTGGGATGTTTAGAACACACACATTTTGACACTTTACCGATTTTTTTTTAATATTTTATAGATTACTTAGACTGATAAAGCTGCTGTTAAAGGGAGTCAGAGCAGCATCAAGGGGCCATTCTTGGGGGAATAAGAAGGAATTTTCTTCTTGGACTAAGAGAGACTATTTCAAGNCCAGATCAATATATTACCAAAAAGACTCCCAGCAACAATTCATATAAAATCTAGAATTAAAGTTTTTCCTCAGTGTTAATAAATCACACTAATGACATCATGTCCCACCCCAGCCATGATGACAAGTCCTGCACTGCCACTGCCTCCATCCAACAGCTTCCCTGGACAAAACAGGGATATTATTGGGATGTTTAGAACAGACATTTTGACACTTCACCGATTTTTTTTTACATTTTATAGATTACTTAGACTGATAAAGCTGCTGTTAAAGAGAGTCAGAGCAGCATCAAGGGGCCATTCTCGGGGGAATAAGAAGGAATTTTCTTCTTGGACTAAGAGAGACTATTTCAAGCTCACACCCCCTTGAAGTTGGAAGACAGTGACATAGGAGGAACCACCATCTCCTCCTGTGCTGCTGCAGCTCTCAGAGGTGCCAATCCCCCAGGATTCCTCCTCAGGGTGCTGGTGTCCCTCAAATGCAACTTAAACTCCTTAGAAAAGGAAGGGCGAGTCCTCTGTGGAAAGGTGGAGCTGAAGGAGGCGAAAAGGTGTGAGGAGCAAAGAGGGAGCTCTGAACTGAGGTGACAACAAGGGCTCTTCGGGAGGAGGAGGAGAGATCCAGGAAGGCATTCCCAAGGAAAGAGCCCTGCACTCATCCCTGGGGTGAGGAGGGACCGAGCTGCAGCCACTTTAATCATCGGAATCTGCCTGAAGTAAAACCAGCCACAAAATCCAGGATGGTTCCAGAGCATTAAAGAAAGCAAGTGGTTGAACTCAACTATTTCCATCTGCCTTCAGCTCAAAGCAGAGCCACACATCGATGGGGATTTATAAATAGATTGGGAGCCTCATTAAAGGTTAGGAAAATTGTCCTGACTCCTTCTCTCTCCTCTCATTGACATGAATAGCTGCCATTCATGCCGGGGAGAGAAGTTTCCTTGTGCTGAATCAGGGAAAAAAAAATCCCGGCTCACAATCCTCACTCTTCACGCCGTGTTCCTGCATTAGTGCAGTTATTCAGCCACAGAGGTTCCTTCCAGCCGAGCCCAGACTGGGACTTTACTCAGCCCGTGGAGTGAATGCAAGTCCCCCAAAGCCCAGACGGGGTCATGCAGAGAAAAGCCCTTCCCTTGTGTTTTATTTCACCCTCCCCTGCCCCCGAGGAACCCGTGGCGATCCCGTGAGTGAGGTTTGCTGTGTTTGAAGAGCCTCGTGATGGCAGAGATCCCCTGTGAACCACCCGAGCGCCACAAACCCCCCCCAATTACCCGGAGCGACCCCTCGGTGAGCGCTGGAAACTGCACCGAGTGGCAGCTCAGCATCGCCCAGCAAATATTCCCTGCATCCCGCTCCATCCCGCTCTGCTCCCGTTACCGCGGTGCCCTGGAAAAGGGGAAATATTGTGGTAGGGCCACCGATATGGCCATTTTCCAAGGTCGGTTTAAAAAATCCTTTGTACTCAGCTCCTTGCAGAGCAGCAGGGGACTGAGTGCCCGTCTGGCATTCTGGGCACTGCTCTGGAGGAGGAATTAGCTGCTCTGGGCAGGAGGCTCAGCACTCCAAGTCCTGCTCCACTGCCTATTCCAGATTATCACTCCATCAGAAGCACAAAATGTCAAGCAACAGCAGCTTAATAAGATTTTACAAGCATCCATCTAATCTATTTCATATGCGAGGCTATGAAAAGCAGAATAACTCCAATTTCACGGAGAGCTAAATGTATAGATATTTAGAATATATGTACTTAGGGGAAAGCACTCACAATGATGTTTCAATCAGTCCAGCAATGGGATTATCTCAGGAACAGCCTCATGCTGAGTTTTCATTAGCATGTGGCACGAGAAAGATTTCATCACCTTAATAATTTTTCAAGCTTCCATAATATTCATGATTGCCCATTAGTTCCACCGCCTCAAAGTGACCCCTTATGTTTTTTGTTATTAAGCAAAAAGACAGAAAACAAAATGAGATGCAACCTGGCAAATACCAGCTAATGACATCTGGGGGAAAATAATTGGAAACAGAGATTCAAGGGGGAAGAGATGCCTTGGAGCCACAGTAAATGTGACTTAATTTAAATGGTGGACAATAAATAAGAGATGAGTTTGCAGCATGAGGTAGGTGCTTGAAAACCTGTATAAAATGCATAATAACAGGTTCCCATTGCAAATCAGGGAGGGATATCACCTCAAATCCTCTCACCTTCACCTCGTGGTGGAGCAGAGCTGCCAGAACAACCTGTTACTGGAACTCTCAATTACAGGAGAGGTTAAAAGGGATCCCTGATGTGGGCACTGGAGTGAGGTGACACCAGGGCTGAACGAGCTGAGAACATCCCAGTGCCAAAGGGATGCAGGAAACGAAGAGTTTGGAGGAGGACAGAGCTAAAAATATAAAGGTGAAATAGAGTAAAGTGAAATTTAGGCTGGGGAAATACACCCCAAAGTGATGCACACATTTATTTTATATATATATATATATATATATATAGGCACACATGAATATATATATAGTTATAAGTCTAGAAGTGTATTATATTTTATTTTCAAGAAGAACAGTCTAAGGAAAAGCACAAAAAGAAAAGTTCAGGGATGCCAAATTCTTTCCTTGTTATGTTTCCCTACATAAGTGATGCAAATGTAAACTGTTTAGGGCTCTGGAAACTCTGTGGGCATCAGCTATGCCTCATTTTCCATGGAATTACAGCCAACTTTTCCCCAGCTGATTTTATATGAGCTTCTTGCAGACCATAAGGAACCAGTAGGAAACTGGTTTGGAGTAGAAAATTCATGGATTTTCAGTTTACACGTAGTTAAATAAGGGAAAAGGGAAAGCAAAGGCACCAAAAACCATCTCAGCTTCTGAAGGCCACTGTTACACCTTGGGTGCAAAACAAAATTGCAGCTTGAAATGCAAACAGTCCTAAATTGACAAGTTTTGGTGAACAAAAGCGATATAATAGGGGGGTTCTGCCATACACATCTGCTCATTAGCACTGTCTCCCAGACCACTACAGCTGCTCACAGCAACAAACACTTCACACAATATTTACAGGAGGAATTAGCAGCAGAATGAGGACAAATAAACTTTGCTTCGAGATGTTTTGGCAATAAAATAAATTTAGTGAAATGTTATGTATCCTCTGAAACAACCAGGTGGTTTGATTGTGGTGGTGTAGCTTGACCTGGAGGAAAATGGAATTTTCTATTAGAAATTCTGCCTAATTTCCTGGTTTCAGTTTGATGGTGAACAGGTTATTTTGGTGTGTCTCACACTAGTTTTAGGGTTAGGAAATACAGGGACTCTCTTTGCAGGACTCATTTGTTATATAGACACTGAAAAATTTGCCTGATGGTGTTAAACCACCTGCTTTGTGCCTTTTTGTCCATGTCACCCTCTCTTTGAATGGGTCATACATTCTTAGAGCTGTTCAAATGCACTTTAAAAATTTAAAATATTTCTATTAAAATACCAGGATAGCTTTGAAGTGACTTTGCAGCATTTAATCAGTCCACTATACCCTTTAAAAACATGTTTTTTCCTAATCTTGATTTCCCAGGACAGGGCCTGATCAACAGACTCACAACTCCCAGTACCAGTTTTGCCACTTGTCTCTCATAAATTTAGGATTTTTTTTCAACTGAAACTGCTGAACTTGTCAGGTGGGCTTTGAGAAAGAAGATTTTTAAGAGAAAAGAAATGCTAAAACATTCCTGTATCTTCCTCCCTGCCTGGAGCCTGTTCCCTCACCTTGGGGCACATGTTCCTCCTCCTCCTCTGCTCTTATTTCTCTTTTTTCACATAATCCTCCAGCCTTTGCTTTTTGACTTCTTCTCATTACCCACTTGAATACTTAGAAACTGGGAAAAAGTTCTTGCTGGGATAAAAAAAAAATAGTTGGAAATTCAGGGAAAATCCTCCAAATCCTGTAGGATTTGTCCCTGGGCATTACCCAGCCCCGGGTTTTACCTGAGCCCTCACAGCTGGGATGCACCTTGGAAAAAGCCTTCTGTCCTTAAATGCCTCCCAAATTTTCATAACATTTTACTTGAAAAACAAAACCACAATTTACTAGAGAACACACTGTCCCAAATGAAGAAAACAAGCCCCAAAATTGATGCTTCTGGGGGAAAAATAAGCCACTGAAACACTGAATTTACTTTCAATATTATCCATTAGGATAATTTTAAGTGACTTTAAGTGCCCAAAAGCAGAAAGATTCAGAAAAAGGGATCTGAATGTCATGCAGGGAATGAAAACATCCAGAAATAAGGTAGATAAACACATAATTTATAACATTTCACAGTTCAGGGACTAAACAGAACATTAACTGCTTGTAGGTAGGAAGACACAGCTTATTAAACAAATTATTTCTGTGACCTCTTCATATATTTCCCATTTTCCTGCCTCTGCCCCGTTCTGATTTGAACTTCCCAAGCTGATGGGCACTTTTTCTGGAGAAAATTGTCCAGGGAACCTGTTCCTCACACAAACCCATCAGGGACACCAGGCAGAGCACGAGTTCAGGCACACCAGGGGCATTCAATGGAGATGAAAAAACAAGTCTCTTTCTGTGCTTCCACTGTAATAAAGGACAAGAAATAAATAACTGTATGAAATTAAAGAGAAATTAAACACAAACGAGCCCTCACAAAGGGTGGGCAAGTGGCAAATGCCAGGGAAGTGCACAGGGATGGCTTTCTGCTGGAAAGGCTCGTAGCCAAATCAGGGCTGGAAATGTCACCCAGAGCTCCAAGTGTTGGCACAAAGTGTTTGTTAATAAGGAATATGTTGCTTTTAATGACTCCTAATCACTGGTTTTAGAATATATGATTGCAAAAGGAAGGGAACAGGGCACTGGCACGTGTCACTCACCAATCCTGGAATCCACTGAGGGTGGAAAAAGGGTTGCCCAGGGTTCAGTGGAATGGGAAACCAATGCAGCACCTGCAGGTCACTGTGTCACCCTCTGCCCCAGCAGGTGAAGTGACCATTGTGGCACAGCTGGGGGAGGCCATGGATAAAGGCAGCCCAAAACTAACAGAGATCAGGAGAAATAATCAGAATCATGACATGGTTTGGGTTGGAAGGGACCTTGAGTTACCTAATTCAATGGCAAAGCTCAGGCAGTCCTAGAGAAAACCTTGCTGATTCCCCCAGTTTGTGGGGTTCAGACTCCACTTAGAGCCCAGTTCCAGCTGCTCTCATGGGAAATGAGCATTTCTCCTTTATTTCTGCTCCTGGGGTGTCTGTGATGTGGCTCTGAGGAGCAGCCACACACCAGGGACCTGTGGAACCCCTACAGCAACCACGAGGTTTTTACTGCCCCTATTCCACCCAGGGCATCTTCCCTCCTGCCATCCCACTATTCCCTCCTGCCATCCCACTATTCCTTCCTGCCATCCCAGTACTCCCTCCTGCCATCCCAATATTCCCTCCTGCCATCCCAATATTCCTTCCTGGCATCCCGATACTCCCTCCTGCCGTCCCAATATTCCCTCCTGCCATCCCAATATTCCTTCCTGCCATCCCAATACTCCCTCCTGCCATCCCAATATTCCCTCACCACGGCACGGCCACCACACCCAGTGTTTTTCCAAGAATTGCTGTGATGCAGGATGTTGTATTCCCTATTATCTGCAGGAAAGCAGGCAAAGACAATGGAGAAGAAAGGGTAATCCCACAGGGCATCCATGGCTGGCAAGAGATATCCTGAGGCAGGCTGGAATTGGAGACAGGGTTGGTAACATAAGAATGATGAATTTGGGGAGAGGAAACAAAAAACCCCAATGAAACAAGCTGTACTTTTGTCCTCCTATTTCTCTCCTTGGCTTCCAGTCCTGAGATAACAATGACTGTTCCTCCCTGGCTGTGTGAAAGTTAGAATTTGTGGAGCCTGAGGAACACTGGGGCAGGGAGAGAGGGAAGAGAGATATTCCCAAATGTTGCCTGTGGTGTTGGGAGCCCAGGGCTGGCATTTCCCTCACAGGGCCTTGCTGGGATGGGCGAGTGCAGCCCTGCAATCACACAGAATTCTGTAATCAGAACCCTCTGCCCCAAGCAGCAGCAAAGGGTGTGGGCAAAAAAGGCAGTGTCCATGTGGGAAACATCCCTGACTTGGTGTGTTTAAAGGGAATTTTCCTCCGTGAATGGCACGAGCACATGGGGAGTCAGCACAGGGATGGGAGAGCCACGGGCAAAGAGCTGCCTCTTCCCTGCCATCCACTGGGGATGTGGGAAATGGTGCTGGGTGTGCAGAGAGAGAAGGGAAAGGAGGGAAAACTGGGAAAGGCTGCTCAGGTCAAACGTGTGTCACACACCTCGGTCAGGAGCTGTGGGAACAGCAGCCTCCAGAGCCTCCTGGAGGTTATTCCAGTGGGAATACCTCGGCCAGAGAGCACATTCCAGCCCTGCAAACACGGGAAATGAGCAGTGCTGTGCTACAGAGGCTGACTGGGAGGGGATCTGCCTCGGGTGCCACACTGAGCTCAGCCCAGCCCTGGATCCCACTCCTTGCTCAGAGCTCTCTGCTCTGTTATCCCCTGCAATGGAAAAAGGTGCTCAAAGAAGAACATCTCCCTCACTCCCACCCCACTCTCTCCTCTGCCATCCCAGAGAGTCCCATCCCAGGGTGACCACTCCACGACTGGAGTGGGAAATGCTTAAGTTCCTTCAGATATTCTATATTTTTCCATTTTAAGGCTTGTGCTCCAGGGCCTGGCACACAGTGCACACAAACACATCGGCTGTGGAAGGAGCATCATCCAGTAGGGCTGGACCAGGAGAGCTCTTCCCACCTTTGCTACAGACTCTGTGACTGAGTCACTCTCACACTTTCTCCTTGCTTTGGTAAAACATATGAAACCCAGTGTTTTTATCATTGTGAATGGGCAGCCTGCCTTTCCAAATCAGATGAAAACATCCAGAAACCCCTGCAGCACCCACATCATCTGCTCTCCTGCAGTGCTACCAAACCCAACCTTCCCAAACCCTCTGTTTTCTGGCCAAAGGAACCCTTACAAAATGTCCACAATAGAAAATTCTGGTTTCTTGCAATTTCTCTTTCCTTTCCCTTGCAGTTTCTGTGTTTTCCTGACTGTTATTCAACGTTTCAGGGGACACAAGCTTTTATTTTTAACCGAGTGACTCAGTTCTGATGTGATCAATTGATGGTTAGAGCTGGGATGTTAAGGAAAAAACACACCAAATACCCTGAGACTTTCTGATAAAATCACAGACATCGGCGAGACTGGATGAAATCAGACACTTCCCAGAGTTTGCCCTGGATACCAGATGCAAATCAAAGCTAAATGGGCTCTGAAACTTGAAGTGGATGCAGCTCCCCACTGGTTTCATCTGGAGTGGTGGGTGTTCAAAAACCTGATGGAAGATATTTCGTTCCCTCAGTAAAAACGAGGGCCTGAGGGTCCCCCATCAAACCCAAACCTTGTGGGATGAATTCCCCAGCTCTCCCAACATATGCCCAGCCAAAAGGAGAAAAGCAGCGAAGCAAGAAACCACTTGGAACTGGGTTTTTGAGCAAAATGGGCTGAGGAAGGAGGGAGAGGGGCTGTGCCCCCACGATGAGCTGCCTGTGCCAGTCCCTGGGTGGGCAGAGGAGCCCCTGGAGCAGATGCTCCCAGGGAACATTTCTCATCACTCACATGGTTCTTTAGATGAGTAACAACCAGACAGGGTGGTTTTCTGCCAAAACTGGGCTTTTTTTGTCTCAGTTGCTCCAGTGCAGCAGATACCAGGGTGATCTGTGTGTGGACAATGGCTTAGGGGGGGTTGGAGCTGGCAATAAATAGCAGAAAAAGGGGCTGCTGAACCCTAATCCTGCTCTGAGCAACCAGTTCTCTACCAGTTCAAAGCAAGTAGAGACTTACTCGACACCTGTAGAGAGGCCATGCTCAAAACATTTAATTTTTACTTAAAAGCTGGTGTTTGGTTACCTGAAGGCTGAAAAAGGGGTTTACTGTGGAAATAACTTTGCACAGATCACAGAATGGTTGGGGTTGGAAGGGACTTTAAAGACCATCTCATTCCCAGACCTGCCATGGGAATTCCACTGTCCCAGGTGGCTCCAACCTGGCCTTGGACACTTCCAGAGATCCAGGGGCAGCCACAGCTTCTCTGGGCACCCTGTGCCAGGGCCTCCCCACCCTCACAGAGGACAATTTCTTCCCAAGGAAGAACATTTCTCAAAACACTGCAATCTAATGAGTCCTGGTACCTGAAGGTCCCAAGATGCAAAGGCTTAGTTTGCCAGGATGGAAGTGCTCTAACCATGCAACATTTGCCTAAATAATTCCCTTTCTTCACTGCTTTTCTATCACCAGGAGAAGCCCATGGTGTACCAGGAATATCCTGGTAGCCTGGCCAAGCAGGAGCACCCAAGAACCTCATCCCATGTGGGCTTTGCAATTAGATGCTCATTTATTTGGAAACAAAGGGTGACTTCAGGGTTGTTAATCCTCCTGCCAGACATACCACGATGTCCTGTAGGTCCATCAGAGGCCCCCAGCCCGAGGCACACACCACTGAGATAACAGTGATGTACCAATTATACTTAATAATATTCATATTTATAACAGCAACTCATCCATCTGGGGCATTACCTGTCTTTGACACCGTTCAAAGAGATGGAGGAGATAAAATAAAGACAGCAGCTTCCCCTCTTACCCAGGAAATAACCAGTGAGAAGTAATAATATACTGCAAACCACAGAGGAACCAGAGCTTTCTGCTGCAGGTGGACTCAGTCCTGAGGAAAAGATCTCTGTCTGGCTTTATATTCCTTTGTTATTTAAAAAAAATGAAGGTAGCAAAATCCATGGATAAATTAAACAAGGCAGTTACTCTCCAAACACTGAATTGCACCACCAGGCTTAATTAGATCTTGCAGCCTGACTGTGAAAATTGGGGCCTTTAATTTGTGAGTTATGGTAACTTGCTGGTGTTCATTAACCCTGCATGCTCAAATTCTGGGTTTCACAGCACTGTACCTCATCATTCCCTTCCTACTGGAGAGCTTTGCTAAAGTGCTGGTTTCCAAGAATTCCTGTGGGAGAAATCAGAAACCGCTGATGAACGTGCATGTTGTCAGTGGTGCTTGAGATCACCCAACACATAATCTGGCACAATGGGGGTCCCAATGCATTGAGTACAAATCCTATTAACCCCACAATGCCCTGGAATCTCTGCCTGATCCCTGGGCTTTCCTGGGAATGACTCTTCCACATCTTAAAAATCCACACATTTCCTATTCGTGTGTTTTTCCCTCTGAACTTGATAATTATCCAAGAGCTTCCCATACACGAAGCATGAAGGAATAGTGCAGTAATTGCCTTAAATCTAAATCTTGAGGGAGTTCAGGCTCATACAAACAGATCATCCTTCCCCTCATCACTGGCTGTTCCTACGTGGTGCTTAAATTGCAGTAATGAACCTGCTCTGATGCTACACATGGTTTGATTAACTCAGGAGCCCGTGGCTGTGGGAAACAACCCCTTACCTTCAACTAGAACATGAAAATTGGATGTTTAAGGGATCCCAGATCCTTAGTCCTGATGCTGCAGACCAGGTTTGAGAAGGGCCTGTGCTGAAGGCATCGATACCCCTCAATAATCCAGTTTTCATGGAGCAAGGCAGCAGCAACACAGATTGAGGCAGTGGCCTGCAGATATAAAACCCCCAAGTTTGAGCCTGATTTCATTAGAGCTGCTGATGTATCTGGGAAAAAGGTAGAAAAGCTTTTGGGTTCACAACCCCCTCATCAAAGCTGACAGAGATTACAAGTTGTACGTGTGCTTGAGTGCTGTGCTGGATCAGGGCCCTGCATCAGTTCAGGGCCATTGCTCTGCAATTTCTCCCTTAATTTTGTTGCTATTTGCTCCTTTCTCCTGGTGCTGAATGTGCCAAAGGAGGGTCCTGCTGGATGCAATATATGGTTATCTAGAAGAGCCTTCACACTTTAAACCATAAAGAAACAATTTCCTCTGAATCCTGGCAGTTGATTACTACCACAGGCCTTCAAACACACAGGGAATAGGAAGCTTGGATCACCTAAATCAAATGTGCTGCTTCCATTTAGTTTAATAAAATCATCAGGACATCATTGAACACTTCACTATTAAGTATTGAAGCCCCTTTTTAATTCAGGGGTAATTCCAAACTTGCCTGTTAGGGTTTGCTTTTGCTTTTTCCTGTGACTGTTTCAATGCCTGAAATATGCCAGTTATTGAAATGAGAGCAGGACAAATATAAAATGACAGCAGGGCAGATATAAACACATAAATATGTGCCAGGAATACAAGTGGATGGGCAGTTAAATGTGCAGAAGAATGCACTCCAAACCCTTGCCCCAATCTCCATGGCTTCCTGTTGCTTGTGGCCCTGTTTAGGATGTCTAGATGTCTTTTATAAACCTTCTTAGAAAAAAGAATAAATTAAAAAATAGAGGCAGAGCTCAGGGTTTTTAATTCTAATAATTCTTGCTGTTCACGCTTCATTGTGGTGCTTTGCTGCCATAAAAGATTTGGAGATATCCCAGTTAAACCTGCTAAGTGAACAGATTATTTACTTCCCTGGGATTTTTGTCAAGTGTTGATTAAATTAAGAGATATTATTGGTTTCATATTTACATCTGCCCCTGCCATTTCAGTTATTGAACACAATAACTCAATCAGCACAAATATAGGAAACTGTTCCTCCTGTGAGCTGTGCCTGAGACATTGAGAAAGCAGATTGGATGTATGTTCCCCATTGGAATATTTCCTGCCTTAATCCTAAATCCAGACTCAGTTTTGCACCTTACACCCACCCCCAATGACTCTGCACTGCTGTCAGAGCTAATGAAGGGAACTTAATACGTTTTTTCAGCTCTCCATAAAAACTTAGTTTTCCCAATTATCTTGTCTAATTGCATTACACATTGACAGATGAATACACGACCCCCTGACATTTTACTTTGCCACCTATAAATCCACAGAAAAGATCCCATTCTTGTTTAGTTCATCTGATTTAGATTCGAAGTTGCTTTGCTGAATGATGCCTTTAAAATTAACAGTTGGTGTGCTAAATCAGATTTATTTTCCTCGTGCCAAGTGGGAAAACTCCATAACTACTCTATAGGAACAAAGATAAGAGTTTCTTGAGTAATGGAATAATAGAAGAGGAGGAAATGGGAGATCCATGGTGAAATCCCTGGAAGCCATGAGCAGGAACCCTCCTCTGATGGAGGCAAAGCCATCACTGCAGGCTGTGCATTAAGTGATCCCATTAGGACCAGCAAGAAGACCTTGGAGCTCAAGTTGAACAACATTCATTGGGGGATTATAGAAACGAAGCTCTTAATGTGTTTTCCACTCAAAAATTATCCCCAGCTATAACCAGGATCCCAGTAAAAATTCCAAGTAGAAAACCAAGTAGAAATTCCCCATTTTTTGCCAGACATCCATGCTCAGAACTTCCCCTGCCTTCAGCACACACCTACCAGCTGCACTTTTCCATGTCCTTAGGTGAATTACAACAGTATTTGGAAGTTTATCTCCATTTTGTCCATATTTTTAGCTCGGAAAATGACCCAGAAGTGCATTTTGCTCTTATATCCCTTTCTCCAAGGGTTGCTGGAGTGTTTAGCACTAATATTCCCCTCTGCTCTTCCCATGGGAATGCTACCAGCTTCACTCTGCTTTGTGGTTTTCAAACAAACACACTCAAGTTTGGGGTTTGGGGGAATTTCGGTGGTTTTTTCCCAAAATTCCTTCTAGGTTTCTTGCTTCATCTCTTCCTCCTTTTATCCTGTACTTAAAAACCCCATCAGATTTTTCAGTGATAAAACTCCACTTCCCACCCTCTCCCTCTCTTTATTTCAGAGATGCTGCTTGGATGGTCACAATTTCTTTCACACCACAATTTCTTTTCTCATCACCCATTAGTTCTCTAGCGTGGAAATAAACCTCAAATTGAGTGATCTACTGAGACATCCTGCTCATACAAGTAATCCCAGGAAAATCCTGCCCATTGAGGGTGGTAACAACACTTCACTGCCTGTAGTTCATGGGATTTTGGGACTCTGAGGTGCATCCAACCTGTACCTCCAGCCAGAAGACTTTGGGATGAGAAGGGGCAGCCCCTGGCAGCAAACTCCTCTGCCTGCAGTGGCCTCACAGATCTGCAAAGACAGATCTGCAGGGAAAACATCATTTTCATTTGGCTAAAGGAGATTAAGTTTGCTGCTTGCTGCGTTTTATCCTGTCACATCGAGCTCTCTGCAGTGCTTATCAGGCAAAGCAATACAGCTGCTAGATAAAAAGCAGATTTCCCAAACATAACAAGAGTTGTTCAGCACAACTTCACTCACTTTCCTCCCCCTCCTCATCCCTGCAAGTGATTTTTGGGAGTGAAAAAAAGAAAACCACGATGGGTTTTTAGTCAGCCCAGAAACTCCTCTCCATGCATTTTGAGAGGTGTGGCACAACTGGATGCTCACTGATATTTGGCCAGATGTGCCAGGTTATTTAAACCATTACCTTTGGCCATTACTGCTTTAAAGCCATGAAAGAGAGATTAGAGCAACCCCTCCAATCATGAGAGCACTGTCAGGAACTACCCACCCTGCACGGCCAAGGACAGCAATCCTTGTGTTTTCCACATGGAAAACAGGCAGTGAGGGGTGAAGAAGCTGCTCCAAGACCCCTCTGCATGTTGGTACCAAAGCAGGGATGAAGGGGCAAAGGATATTTGATGCTCCACCCTGCCAGGTAACACACATTTGGCCAAGCAGTGTGACAAGGGGAAGGGTTTGGGGCTTGGAGTGTGCAAGGGGGAGCTGGGGGGAAAGAAAGAGGGGGAAATTTCTCAATCCATTTGGCACAAAGGGCTGTGTGCTTGCTGGGAAGCACAACCAAGCTGCAGAACCCACTGGGGACAGGGGACATGCTCCCTTTTAGGGGACAATCATCAGTTTGATGATGTTATTGGTGATGCCATCTCATTGTTGTGATTATATTACATAATTTCCCCCACTACATTCCCTGCTGGCTCTATCACCACACAATAGCAAGAGGATCATGATATCATTGTTAATATTCCCTCCTATTGGAGGCAAAAGAAGGATTTCCCTTATGGTCAGCAGTCTGTGCATCATTCAGAGAAGCAACAGAGTGACTTCCAAGGATTTTTTCCAGTTAAACCAGTCTGCCCCAGAGCAGATGTGACCTCTGAGCATCAGGACAGCAGCAATCCTGATGGGTTTTCCTGCAGAGACCCAACCACCCTCCAATCAACCCGGGAAGTTGCATCACAAAACCCACAGTGCACAGCTTGGATAAGTCCTTCTGACATCCCAGCTCGTGGTGCTTTGCTGCTCCAGCAGGTTTTAAACCACCCCAATTACACCCAGACTGTGCAGATCTATCTAACAGACAAATGCAGCTTGGAGTTTGCAAGCAGGAACATATTCAGGACGATGTTGCTTTTAAACTAATGGGATTTGTAGCTCTCCCAGGTCCAGGAAGAGCCAACTGCTGTGAGGCAGAGACAGGAGAAGCCACATCAGCCAAGGCACTGCAGGGCTTTCCATATTGCAGCATTAGAATAAAAATAATGTGCTAGAAAATGCTGTTTTGCAGCAGATTGGGCAGCACAGCGATTCCTGGCACGGCGCTGGATCAAAGCCGAGTTCTAGAGCATTAATTATGCAAACACCAATCAGATACATTTTGCTGCTTAAAGCAAAGAAAAATAATCAGATCGGTGTCGTTACAGTGGGAAGCAGCAAAACAGATTCTGTGCAAACCATTAAATTCATTTGTGCAGTCGACCTGCACGGACACTCCTGCCAGACCTGAGAGCTCTCAAATGTGAGAGAACGTGGAGCTCACACACAATTCCATGTCAGACGTGGTGACAGTCCTTGAGTGGTTTTTCTCCTTTCATTTTCATAGTTTATCTCATTAGTGAGTCTCAGTCACAGATTAAAACTAGCCAGGCACAAAGGTGTATGTTGTTCTTGTCACATGAGAGGGAAAAAAAAAAACAAAAAAGAGGCATTTTCTTTATCAGGGCTTAGTTAAAATAGTAGCAAATGGATAAATTCAGGTAGAAGGGACCAAATATCCACATTCACACAACAATCCAATTTATATAGAGACCAGCAGCACATCTGAGTACCTACAAACCCAGCCTTGCTCTGCAGACCTTCAGGGCAGTGGTGGAGTCACCAGCCCTGGGAGTGTTTAAAAAACACAAAGATTTGGCACTTGGGGACATGGTTTAGTGTCTGGGGAACTGTTGAACTTGAGGATGTTAGAGGGCTTTTCCAACCTCATTAATTCCATGATTCTAAATGCTCAAAGCCACCACTCCAGACAGGGAACCAAGGGTCATGACTTTGCTGCTCATCTCCTGTCCCAAAGCACAAGCAAAACCAGGGCACCAGGGGAAAAAAATAAATAAAAACCTCATTCCTTAGCTAAATCACTTTGGAGACCTGGAGAAACAAGGAGGGAAAATCATCAAGTCCCTGGGGAAAGGCATAGGCAGGACACAATTCCCTTTTTTCCTGGGTATTTGAGGAGGTAAGTGTGGCTCCATGGGGTACAACTCTCACTAAATGTCACCCAGGTTTCCACCTCTGGCACTTTTTCCCTAATGGACTCACTATGAAGCTCACATTTGGAGCCCTGTCCACTTCCAGAAGATTCATTCTGCTGTCCAGAACTGCCTTTGCTTGTCGGGTTTTAATGGCTTTGTCAGATGATAATTACAGCTCTTTCCCAACTCTCTTCTCTCTGGGCTGTCCCATCCCAGATCCAGCTTTCTTACACGAGCCTCTAAACCCCACACAAATCTTTCCAGCCAGTTCCCAGCCTGGGATCACTCACAAATACCTCCAGCTGTTCCCTTCTTTAGGGGTTTTGTTTAAGAAGACATGACTCAGATCTCTCATTTCTCTCAAGAGCACAACGCCAAGGTTTCTATCCCAGGATTCACAGTTATCCTCCTTTGCCAGAGGCAGCCAAATGCTGTAACACCACCAAGCCCCTCTCAACCAGCCTGTGCCAGGACCCAGCTGCCTCCTGGCTGCCCTTTCCTGTGACACCTACAGGGAGGGTGTTGTTTAAAACCTCTCTTATTGTCCCTGCTGTACCCAGGGGGTTCTTTCTAATGCAGCTTTTTTACCCATCTATTGTTCTCCTCATGGACTTGGCTGTTTAATCCTGTTGCACACACTGTCAGCAGGCACAGAGAGCCAAGGAGCTGGAAAAATCATGGAATGGTTTGGGTTGGAATGGACCTGAAAGATCATCTCATTCCCAGCCCTGCCATGGGCAGGGACACCTCCCACTATCCCAGGCTGCTCCACCCTGGCCTTGGACACTTCCAGGGATCCAGGGGCAGCCACAGCTTCTCTGGGCACCCTGTGCCAGGGCCTCCCCACCCTCTCAGCCAGGAATTCCTTCCCAATATCTTATCCAAATTTACCCTCCTTCAGCTTAAAGCCATTCCCCCTAGTCCTGTCACTCCATGGCTTTGTCCAAAGTCCCTCTCCAGCTCTCTTGGAGTCCCTTCAGACACTGAACGTGGCTCTAAGTTCTCCCTGGATCCTTCTCTTCCCCAAGGCCAACAGCCCCAGGTCCCTGTTCTGTGCCCACACTCTTCACCTTTAATAATTTGGGTGTTTATATGATGACAATGAACCCAAGAGATCACTTATTTTGGAGGGTCACTCAGAGCTTCAGTAGTTCACCTTCAGCCCACAAGTCCTGCTCTCCTCTTTCCAAGCCCACAACAAAACCTGCCCTCACTGAGTTGTCTGCACCAGCCTTTAACATCTGGAATAGCAAGTGGGACCTGGATTTTTAGCATTTGTACGTTTTTGTGTAAATACTACTAAAATGGGTGTTTCCACAAAAATAATGACATCTACTTATGGCAACCATTTGATCTCACAGCTCTTAGAAATACTACAACTATTTCAAAACTCTTGACTCCAGCTTTGATCAGACAACGCCAGGAAACTGTTATTTCTATATTGCAAACACATTTGACCATGAATCCTACTTAGTTACAAGAAACCAAGTTTTAAAAGTGGCAAGAAACAATCCCATTGATACACTTGCAGCAATTAATGAGCTCTCCAGAGCTTTGCTGTCCTGGAAGAAGGTCTCCTGCTAAAGAACATCCTTGGCAGCACCCAGGGATTTTGTTTTATGCACCAGAAAGCAGCAAAGCTGAGCACAGCACACAGCCAGGAGCAGGCTCAGGCAGCTGAGACCCCCCAAAATGTTTAGCACTGCCACCTCTCCAAGAGAAACACAGTCTAAACACCCCCAAAATACACCTGAGCAAGGTTATTCCCTGCTTTCACTTCCTTCAGTGATCCTGATGTAACTCTAAATTGTGATTGAGACAAGTTAATTGTTTGTAGGTCCATGAAGGTCCATCTTTCCTTCCCCAGGACAGGTTGCTGTGGATGTGGGCACAGTGCCCTCCCTGTGATGGGTCTCTCAGCTCTCTGCCCACAAGGACCATCTGTTCTGCAGCCAGGAAAAGACACACACGGCTCACATGGAGCAAGAGCTACACCCAGACAAGCCAGAGGATTTCTATTTTAGCCCCTTCTCCTTCTCTGCTGTTCATTTCCCCTATATTTAAGTAGGAATGTGTGGTCATAGCTGCATTACTGTGCTCAAAGCCAAGCCCTTGATGCCATTTTATTCCTGATATCCCAAAGCAATACCACACAGAGCCAAGGTATCCTCATCTCCCTATTCCCCACTACTCACAAGACCACATAGGACACACCACCTTCTCTTTGTGGCTTCCACAATGAACACACAGAATCATTCAGCTCTGAAAAGTCATTTTTTCCCCCTTCATTTTTAATGCTGCCTTATGGGTCTTTTGTTCATTGCAAACCAAGCTGCTATTGAGCTTTACCTCTTTTTATCCTCTGCTTCTGTAATTAGCCAAACTTTGTGGCCAAAGCCCTTGTTTTATACAAAGCACCTGCATTTCCTCTCATTGCAAGCAGCAGTTTCCAAGTTGGAATGCAAGCACCTGCCTCTTGAAGCTCAGTAATCCCACTAATTGGCTCCTCCTCTCCATTTTGCCTCTAAATATGCATTTTGTAGGGTGAAAAGAAGTGCTGCCACCTGCTACCACTTTTTTTTTTGCATCATTCCCAGTGGATTACTTCTACATATTTATCTAGGGCAGAGAAGCTGTTCCCCTTCCAGGTTTATTCTCCACAAGTGTCATGTAATGGGTTTCCATCCTTGCAGGAGGGACATGTGTGGGTCCCAAAGCTGCTTCCCAAGCTGACCTGCAGCTGCTGGCACATTTGGGATTTGCAAAGCCTTTAATTATCCTCCTCTCATTGTATCAGTCCAAAGCTGCCACAGAGCACGTAATATATTATTTTAGTAGGCTGCCACAAGAGATCTCTTGGAAATACAATTTAATTCATGAGCTGAAATAGGTGTATGCTATTTATATTATAACTTACAACTTTCACAATATTGGAGTGGACCCCAGAATTTGGGAGTTGCTCTTTCATTGGTTTTCCATGAATGTTTTTGGTCCCTGGGAGTGTTTGTGTTACAGAGGATGCAAACAAAACAAAAAGTGTAAGCCTATTGTTTAGAAATTTCAAATACCTCATGAAAGCTTTTAAATGAAAAGGTGTGGACTCATGAGATGTGTCCACAGGACAAGAAAAACAGGGAATAGAAAATAAATCTCAATCCCAAAACATCTATTTTTAAACAAAATTTCAAAGGGACTTGGTGGCCCTTCATCGTGCTAAGGTCACATTGTGTTATCCAAGTGAAATACTCAGTTCTCAACCCAATTTTTAAATAATAAATGCAAATGGCAAGAGAGCTATTGATAGTTCTGGCACCAAACCACTAATTGATGTCGCCTGCAGGCACTGTCAGTCCTCACTGCTTTGGGCAATCACTTTTGGTTGAATTTAGATATTCTCCCTTCCTTCCAGACAGAGAACAGAGAACATTTTAGCTACAGAAGTGAGTTTCAAGGCAAAACATGGAACTTGTTAAGAGTCATTAGCATAATTTTGAAGGATTCTTGGGCTTCTGCCTGTTCAGTTTTGCATTATTTGGGGCTCAGCCATCAGCAAAATGCTGAACGAGGTGTTTCCCAACGTCCTCCTCCGTGGGTCCTACACGGGCTGGGGTGACCTGGGCAGGGTGAGGGACATTGCAAGGAGACACTGCACCACCAAAGAACAGGGAAAGACACTTTCCTAAGTACAAAGAGGCTGAGGCATGGGATAGAAATCTCAATTATGCACGAGAGAGACATTTCTCAGAAGTGTCAGTGGCTCGATCTCCTGAAGCTTCCCCAGAAAATGTGGCTTGGCACCCACAGGCCCCTATCACTTCTCAATTCCTGCATATCTTATCCAAGTCTTTACTTTCCTCCCTGCCTCCAGGAAAATACCAAATGCAAAAGTGGTCAGGAAACCATCCCTTCATGAATACTTAGGAACATCACATCTGTGAACCTGCTGTAGATGCAAACCTTACTCCTTTAAAAAAACCCATTATAAAATCCACCAGCATTTGCCAAAATCTGTTTTCCCTCCAGAATGGGCTCCCTAACAAGCTCCAACCACTAAAGACCCCAGGCTAGTTTGTCATCTCTTTTCCATGACCTTCATCTAACTTCAGCTCTCCTACCCAGAGCAGGAGTGAGTTATTCTGATTAACGATGATTGCCTCTCTGTCAGCTCAGTAAATCAACTAAAATAAGAAACTCATACCTTGAAAGATTTAGAGGAGTTGCTGCCAAGTATTTTTATAAGGTCTTTATTCACTCTCCATTGTGGGCTCTACCCTCAAATGTGCCACAATAAAATCCCTTGGGCTCTCAATTCCCCTTCCTCCTTCTGCAAACATTGGATTTCTCCGTGTTTTCCATGGAGCTGACACAGTCAAACAGCTGTAGGGCTGGTTTATTTGCTTGTTTGTGCAGAGTCATCACTGATCATATGCACAATGTAAGCACAGCAGGAAGATTTGGGGTGGCAATAACTCTGGGTTTGATAGGAAGGATTATGTTAACAACCACCACAGGCCTGCCAAGCTGGGGAAAAGGGCTTTAAAGTTGCCAGGGGAGAAGAACCTCAATCCATCCCAGTCTGACAGGCAAGGGGAATGGCTTTAAACTGAGAGTGAGTTTAGATTAAACATGAGGAAGAAATTTTTGACTGTGAGAGCAGTGAGGCCCTGGCACAGGGTGCCCAGAGAAGCTGTGGCTGCCCCATCCCTGGAGGTGTCCAAGGCCAGGTTGGAGCAACCTGGGATAGTGGAAGGGCAGCAGGGCTGGAACATGATGGTCTTTAGAGCCCCTTCCCACCCCAGCCCTTGTGTCAGTGAATCACAGGAAAGAACTTCTTCCTTAGATCTGATCTAAACATTCCTCCTCTTCTAAACGTCCCTTCCCAGTCCCCTCCCAGCAGCTGGAAGCTGCCAAAGAGGGAGGGATGGGACACATCAATCCTAAAGATTTTTTCCAACCTGAAAGATTCCCTAATTCTCTGTCAGACTTTCTCTGAGGCAGTGATGGCCTTGCAGCTTTACACGTGCACTGGGGGTGACATCTCCTGCCACAACCTCAGGAACAAGTCCCAGCACAGACTCCTGTGATGTTTCTGGAAGAACAAATCCCACATGTCACAGGTCACTCCTCAGGACTTCATGGACACAGGATCAAACCCCTGGTTTATGCAGATGAAAGAGTGGAAAAGCACCTTGTTGCTTCCTGGCCTCCTTGTATTTGAGTGTGAGGATGTGGATCACAGGAATGTGCCAGGGAAAAAGGGATGGCAAAGGGCAGAAGACAAGAAGGGCCTCTTAGAGATGAGTCTGTGCCCACTGCACCCCACAGCTCAACCTCTGAGGGCACAAAATTCAGCAGAGCAACAACGACCCTGAGACCAAAATCTGCACCTTAAATAGGACTCAAATAGAGCTGAGCATTCATTGCTATGGATTTCATGCTGTCTTTCAACAGGCAGCCAGGAAAAAATGAAGCCCCTGTACTCTGAAAAAAGCAATGCCAGACACAAATAACTGTTTCCATGTAAAATCTCAGTGGCTTGTGCCAATATAAGACAAACATCAGCCACAGATGTTAGTTAAGGACATCTTAGTGTTGTGTTCACTGTGAATTCTGCAGCCTAATTACACTGCCTTCATTATTAATAACTTACAAACTGAGCAGTGATAAATTAAGACAGTTTTCATTATTTTATTGTAGGTCTTTTGCAATATAAGTCAAAAGCATGTGGATACAAAGAAAAATAAAAATCCTGAGATGACTAGAGATTGTTGCGAACACAAAAATGAGAGATAAAGTATTTCAGAAAAACAGACATTCCTCTCACTACCATTATGCCAAAAATAATGGAGACTGACATCATTTGGAAGGGAAAGGGAAACAATCAGGGAATATTAATTGGGGCACACATCATGCAGTGATTTTGAATTCCTCTATGCAGAAAGGCAGAGAGGAAAAAAGTTGCTGTATTCTTGCAGCCTCTGGCAGTCTGTGGGCATGAAGGGAAGGTCGTGCTTGAAAGAGGAGCCAGAGCTCCCCTGGAGTCAGCTGGAGCCCTTTTTCAAAGGGGGCAGCACTCCAGTTTTTGGGGGATGAGCTGTGCATTTGTAGTTTTATCTTTCTTTACTTTCCCTTTCTAAGCTGAAAAATGAGGATCTCTCAGCTTCCCCCAGGCTACTTCCTCTGGCTTCACAACTCACCTCCTTCACAAAAGTACTTCCTTCCACCTGTTAACCTGGCTGCTGGAATATTATAAAATATATCAGAGTCCTAGAGCAGATGTCTTTATAAACCACTGCAGAAAAAAATGGATATTGGAAAGGCAATTCAAAAAGAAAATCTTACTTTTCTGGCTTTCACACAGTACAGATCCTCTCTTTCCCTATGGCCATTTCTATGGAGATTTCTCATGCATAAATAAGCATTAACCACTAATTTGCAGTGTGAAAAGTAAGATTCTAAGAAGAAACAAGGAAGATGGCCAGTGGGCCTGAGTAAATCACAAGCTACTTGTCTGAGCTTATCGGTATTTTTTGGATATTAGGAAACAGCAGCAACAAATCCTGCTGACTGCTCCACATGCCAGCCAGCCCTTCCCAAACAGTGGGAACAGCAGTGATGCTGAAACATGGAACCACATCAGCCTGAAGTGATTCAGCACTCAGACTGCATCACTCCTGATTTTATCTTCCTTGCCCACCTCATGGTCTTGCTCATAAAAGCACCTTTGGACAACTGGAAGATGTTGGATGTGCCCTCAAGCCAAGAGGGATCATTTCTCAGATGGTTTGCACAGATCCCTTTTATAGGGGATATTTAAATGTTTATGAAATGAGGGGAAGGTGAGGGGGAGCTGAAAGGAATTAGGCTCCTAATCCTTTAGGTTTTGCTTATAAAAGCACCTTTGGACAACTGGAAGACGTTGGATGCGCCCTCAAGCCAAGAGGGATTATTTTTCAGATGGTTTGCACCGAACCCCTTTAGAGGGGATATTGAAATGTTTCCGACTTGTGGGGGGGACTGGAAGGAATGAGGCTCCTAAATCCCTCGGGCTGCTCTTCCCCTGGGATGTGAGTGTGCCGGAGTGGAGCGATCCAGCTCTTCAACATCTCCCCCCTGTGGCACCGACAATGTTCACAGCACTCGGTTCAGTCCCAGCCAGGAGGGAGAGGCTGCCAGGGCTGCTCGTAAGTGGGGAACACTTTGCTGTAAATTCGCGCTTTACTGGGCACCAACTTCCTCATGGTTTTTAATTCACGTGGTCCTTTCTCCTGGCTCCATCCCATGTGTCATTCCAAGGTTCTGCGCTTTCCCCTTCCATAGAAATATTGTTGATGTCTTTGAAAGATCAGGTAATTTCTTTATGTGAGCTCTTTATTTACTTGGGATACTTATTTGGGAGTGTGAATGCTGTGTACTTGAATTCTAATATAAGTAAGAGTTGGGTGAACGAGAAGCAGATTACTGGATTTTCCACAAAAACCAGGCTCCACACACTGGAGTGGAGGTTAAGTACAAAGAGCAGGTCAAAAACTACCACCATTCCAGCAAAATACTTAATTAAATTCATATATCAAAAGAAAAAAAATCGTGGTTTGCTTACAATAAGAATTTCCCTGTAACATTTAACTCACAGAAAGAGTGGCCAATTCCATTTATGTTAATATTAAACCAGCATACTTTTGCTTTTAGCTTAATCACTAAGCAACCATGTTACCAGAAGAACACTGGTTATCCAGCAATTATCACACAAACATGTCTGGGGCTGAATTCTGACATGGCACCATTAAAACCCATGGAGATTTTCCCGAGAGTCCCATGACAGGAATGCTAAGGATATAAAAACTGACATGTGATTACGTGTTAATTGGTCCCAATCCCATTCGTGGTTCCAGTCCCACTCAAAGCCTTTTAATTCATGGAAGGGTTGGGCAGGAATGATAGCACCAATTATTGCTAAGAGGTACCAAGGTGCATTACTTGATATTTATTATTAACAGCATCTTTTAAAGCAATTTTCATCCTAAGGATCTCAAAGCTTTTACATGTTAATGAATGAAGAGCCTCACACGATCACTGTGAAGTAGCAAATATTATTCCCAACTCACAGATAAGTGAGGAAGATGGGAACTAAATTACATCCTTCAATTTATGCCACAGATAACAGACACCATTTTCCCAACAGGAAGAGCAGATCACAAGTGGTGATGGGGTCTTACAACCAGTGACTCCAGCTCCTTGCTGGGAAAAATTTGAGTCCGGAGAAAACCTACGGTTTGCCAAAGCTCTGTGGAAATGGAATTGCATGGAATGTATTTCACACGGATGCTTTCCTAGGAAAGGGCTTAGCCCACGGCCTAGAAGGAGTTAAAGAACAAAGGATCACCACATCTGGACAAGATCTGTTGCCAGGGTTAACTCGGATGACTGTTTGGAATATTTCTGCAGGAATAGCAGCCCAGCATTCTCTTTCAAAAAACCACCTCTTCCATTTGAATTTGCTTTGCAAAACACGACGGCTTTTGGTTACAAAATGATCTCCCTGCCCAGCTTCCAAGGCAGGAATCTGGAGAAACACCTTAATTTTTATCAAGCAAGTGCTTAAAGCCACAGTTGATACGTGGGGAAGGAACGCAAACGCTGCGTCTCCCAGAGCCATTAAATATTTATTGGTCTTCCTGAGACAAAAATAAAAATGTAAAGCCTGGCTGGCTCCCACCTCCTGCTGGGCTCAGCTTTGGTGACTTTTGAGCTCACAGGTTGGAGGGAAAGTTTGCAGCTGACTCAGGAGGAGGATTTGCTTTGTGATGGATCTCTCAGGCTTTCCCAGTGCCTTGGTAGAGCAGTCCAGCCCTGCTGCAATCACTGTTCACTCACTGTGGGGCTGGGAGGGGTTGGAGCTTGTTTGTTCACTGGAAATGGAGCAAGAGACTCTCCAGGCAGAAGAAAACACATTGAGGGAATAAAACACGTTTTCCTGAGTCTTCGCATCCCAGGATAACTGGGATTTTCTGTCTCATTTGTTGGCTGCACAATCGAGGTTTTCTTCTCTTATTAACTGAAAAAATCTGCACTGCTGATAAACTGCTGCGATAGCAGATACACTCTGGTCTCCCCTAATTGCTTCTTCTACATTTATGAAGATACTTATCGTTTCTCTCTCATGAACTCTAATTAAAGCTTGCAGAGCTCTTACATCCCCCCCCCACTCATGAATATACATCACATTTTAAGTGAGACAAAATTGTCATCTTTTCTTTGGTGTTCAACAGGACTCTGCAAATGCAATATTCTGTCCTGGGCCACCTGCTCAGAGGTGTGAGGGCGTTTTGTGAAGGAATCAGAGAAACTGGAGTTTGGGAATTACCTGACTATGAGCTCAATTTGCAATATCCACTATCCACAGGGATCTGCCTGCAGAGACCTCGGCTTCTTTATGAATTTTCTCTTTTAATCAGTTTTGGTTCCCCTCTGACTGAGAGAAAGGTGTCTATCAGGTTTTCTCCCTTTATATACACACACATCCATATTTCTCTCTCTGAGTTGCTGCTGTACAACCCCCACCTTGACCTCTCCATGGTCATGGCCATCCTCTCTCCTCTCTGACCTCAACACCAAAATGAAAACATGAAAGCCAATGCTAATTTATAAGCAATTAAACAACAAAAAAAATCTGTTGAGCACGTCGCCCCTGCACCATTTAAACCCGAGGTTATGCTCTCCTCCTTGTACAGGTGATTTATTTTTTATTTTTTCAGTCTTCTACTCTTGCAGGGTTGCAAATATTGAAAGCATTTCTGAGCTTTCAACAGCAATATCACCTAATTCAGAATAATGAGCTTTTTTCGTTCCAAAGAAGAGCAAAACAAGAAAGAAGGAGAATGAAATCAGAACAGGCCCAATGTCCCTGTGCTGAACCACCTTGTACCTAATGAATTACTGTCAGTGCTGCTCTTACAGCAAATGTAATTTTGGTTTTCAGTACCATTATTGAGTGATATAAATATTTTTTTGCAGTGATAGTAGGCAACAGAGTCCATCCTTTTCATGATTCCAGCTCAGTTTTGTCCCCCTGAGGGGTGGGAAAAGCACAGATTTCTCCTGGGACAAAAGCTTCATAAACTCATCCTGCATCACTGGAGGGAAAAAAGGAGCTGATCTTTCTCCAAAGCTCAACTCTCATTTTTACAATCATTTTGCAAACTTCCTTATTTTGTGCCCTGGCTCAGACAATTCACAGGTTTCAAACCAGCCACAGGCACCACCAGCCACCCTGGCCACAGGATGGATTCATGAAGACTGTGACAGTCTCCCAGCCCCTCCTAAGTCCAGTTTCATTTCCAGGATCAGATCCACTAAGCTGGTCCCCCATCCCAACACTCATCCCTGGGATAGTGATGGTCTCCTCCCTGCCTTGGGAATGGCTTTGTTCCACTGCTCCCAGCACAACTCTGAGCAAAGCACACAGAGAACTTCCACACACTCCGTGGGCAAAGAGCAAATTGAGGCAGATGCTGGGGATGGAGGGATCACACAGGGCAACACCCCTGCTCCTGAGGGACCAGCAGAAGTCAGGTTCTCTTTATCTGACAGTCATGTTTTGTGTGGATGAGGATTTAACACACTCAGGATGTCTTTGCCTTTCCAGTCCCAGGGGTTCTGGAACAGAGACTGACCAGGGCACAGCTGGAGCTACATCTGGGGTGACCCTCAGGTGACAACCCTGCCAAGCAATAACACTGAGAAATGGCAGTGACAACTATTCACCCCCATCATCTGAGCCTCTGCCTGAGCTCACATTAGTGTCAGACAGAGGACAAACCTGCTCCTCCTGCCCCAGGAATGGCAGGAGCCCTGTAGGGGCCATGGGGCCACTCCAGTGTGGGACATGGGTGAAGGGTGGGCTGCAGTTTCAACCAGAACAGGCCAAACCAGACCCTGGATCAGCCATGGCCAAAACTGTCCAGTGAGCAAGGCAAATTTTCCAGTTTAAAATGTCTGCAAATAAATTTAATTCAAATACTCGGAGAAAAATTCTCTTCAAATCTGGATTAGCTGTTCCTTCCCTGGCAGCAGACACCCAAGGTTTGAACCATTCAGGAATTCTGGTGCCTTCAGTCATGCCTCAGAGGTTGTGCCAACCCCACTGAAAATCAGTTTTCTGTGTCACTTAATAGTCAAAGGGGCATCACACATTTCAGAAAGTCTCTCCCTTAACACTGCAAATGAAGGACAAAACCTAAACTCTCCTTGTATGAATCAGTCACAGAGTCATGGAACAGTTTGGTTTGGAAAGGACCTTACAGATCATCTAATCCCAATTTATTCAATTTATTGAGCCAACAGATGGCTAAAAGCAGGTGAGGAACAACCAGGTACCACATCCAGGAGGGTCACAGCTCCTGCCAGGCCCCCCAGAGCTGGGCTGTCAGAAACTCATCACAGCTCTCCTTTCTTAGGGGTGTCTTTGATCTCCCCTCGTTATACAGCACATCATTCTCCAAATAAATGGAATTAACAGAGGCAGCCCAGAGATCAATTTTTGCCCCTCTGCCAGACCATGAGGAGAGGCAGTGGGTTGTCAGGGACACGTTTGGGGACAAGCCAGGCTCATGTCACACATGCTAATGATGTCATTAGACACAACACAGTCCTTGACAAAGCTTTAGAGGTTCTGCCTTTTATCTTCTTCTCCTTCAACACAAGCCAGAGTCTTTCATGTTCCCTCCCAGACTAGATTTAGAGGGATCATTAGAAGATGTGCTGCTGGCTTGGAAGGAGCTAAGAAGGATCCTTCATATGGAAATGGGATGGGAAAATGAATGTAAAAAACCACAACGTGCAGAGCAGCAAGTTTGTTTTTCAGGCTTTCCTCTGAATACATCCTGATTTTAACTGCAACTGTTTTCCAAGCCAAACCAGCTTATGGGATGTGAGCACTGAGATAAATGAACACCAACATGAACACCAGTTTATAGTTGCATTTTGATCATATTCCATAACAGGGAATTCATGCCATATCCACTTCTGCATCCTCTGAAACACATCAGTGTGGTGAGGATGCTTTCAAAACTCAAATAATCTCAGTTTATTGAGACACACAGCAAACCCTTCCTTCCCTGTTCTTCCTGTTTGTATTGATATGACCCACTCGTGTGAAAATAAAGGTTGTGGGGCTTTGCTCCTGAGCCTGTCTGCTGGAAATCTGAAGAACAGATGGTGGGAAGTGTTTAAGTAACAACCAAAGTATTGCAACAACATGGCTGGTTTTATACAACAGACCTCTGTAGAAAATAAGAACTATTTCTAAAGGTCAGCTGGGGAAACAGCACTACCTTGCTACTCATTCTGCAGCAATTAGCACGGCCATCTCAGTACCAGCCTGCCCAGAAACACAACAGGGAGCACTGAAGAAAAGATTAGAATGCAAAAGGTTTAAGAAATTATTGTTTTTTCGGGTTGGAAAATGGAGGTTAATATAAAAAACCAAATCTCAACAGCTGGTGGGATGTTGAGTGGCCAAAAGTTAGTCATGCCAAGTAGGATTTCCTTATTTCCAAACCCTGAAAGATTCTCACCTTCAATCATTTATTTACAGGATGGTGGTAACAGCACAAATGTTCAAATATTTTCAAAAAGAAAATAGAGCAAAATCCTCTGCCAAAGCTGATATCAACTTCCAGCAACACTTACAGACCTTTCTTGGTAGAATGATGTTCTTTCAGCAGCTGGAATCCAAGCAACTGTAATGCAGGTGCCCCCAAAACCTGATTTTGTTCTTAAATCATCAATTGTGATATGATTGTATCCAAAAAGTCCAATCCAAACCCAAAGATGGCCTCGATGTCTCTTCATTCCCTCCACAACCCCTGCTGGTAACCACAGCTCTGCTGGGAAAGGGGCTGAAGAGATGATATTTCTCCCAAAGAACTTCAAATCCACTTGAGGGCAATTAAACACTTCAGGGAAGCAACTAAATGGACTGAACTTCCTGAAAGCCTGGCTTTTGAGGGCAAGCATCCAGCAAAATTCCTTCATATAAGAGAGAATATCCTCTGTCTCAGGCTGGTGCTGGTGCCTGAATGCACCTTTTCTGTTCATTAGACAAATTCCTTTGGCAAATACCTGGATTAGAGCTGATGCTCTTGACTCAGCCCTTGGATGTCTTGTACCTTCTGCTCCAGCCTGTCCAGTCTCTCACTGAAGCAATTAGGAACAGTAAAACAAAATGCAAAGTAATTCAGGCAAAGCTGGGGGGGCAATTTAAAGTTTGGAGGTGTAATGGATTCAGGTCACGTGTGGCTCAGAAGCAATAAATCCTGCTTAGGGAAATGCCTGAGGAAAAAACACTGCTAGGCTATAAAATTCCACCTCTGAGGATTATAAAACAACAGGCACAGAGCAAACATCCTTCCCGAGCATAATAGGACTGTCAGAAATGATTGACAACAGTGACAATCTATCACAGGCTGCCGTGTCCCTGCACCAGTGTCGTGCACGGGGTGTCTGGCAGGACTGGAATTGTTTATTCACTCCTGCACCGTGTGGAGGATGGAACACGTCATGGAGAATAAATGCACCTTTTCTTTCCACCTCCCTTTATGCATCTGCATTATCTCGGGACGTTTTTTAGTTGCCACCCCACCATTCCCACTCCCCCTTGGATCTCTTGGTTTGGACAGGTGGGTTATGGAGGTGATGCCTCACTAAATGCTGCTCGGGGGGAAGGGGGTGCCTGACATCAGGAACCTGCTGCAAACCTGAATAAATGCCACAAATGAGCAATTTGGATGCAAAGCCCCAACCCTCGCCCAGAGGGAGGGCAGTGCTCCTTTTCCAGAGCCCTGCCAGCCCAGCAATCCCTGCAGCCGGGTGTTTTTGTGGCGAGGAAATCTCTCCAGGGTGTGGAATGGATGGAGACCACCGAGGTCAAGAGATGCTGCAGGTTGTAACGACTTTCATTAAATCACTGTCTTCCCCGGGCAGAATTTGAGCTGACAGCCTATTGCTGAGAGACTCCACACAGCTTATTACACATCCCTGGGTGCAGTTTAATGCCACTGACGGGGCTGACAGAGCAGCAGCCCCTTGGCCAGCCCACACCACAGCCCCCAGCACCACTCTGCCACCTCAGCTGCCATCAGTGACATTTCTCCAGGCAGGAGGAGTGCAAAACATGCAAGGAAATGCCCCATTATCCACGGGGAAAGCCCGAATGGTATATGGGAGATGAGGTGATTTTTTTTCCCCCATTCAACAGCTGTTTTTCTGTGCTGTATTTACCAACGAGTGACCTCCAGCAAATTTCCCCTATAAAACCACAGTCACTGCTGCCACAGTTGCTTGTACATCACTACCACAAAACTGAGGTGTGAAAATCAGCGAAAAGTAGAGTAAATTGACAAAACAGATTGGGAAAAGAGGTTCTTCCAAGAAGCCAAGGGAGAAATAAATGGAGAAATTAATGGACTGGGCTGATGTTCAGTAGCAGAGTCCACATTCTGACTATCTGAAAATGCAGACAAACTCCCCAGTGCCTCTGTGCTGTGGTTTCTCTTCTTACTCTGATGAGCATCCTTGTCATTCTTTCCTCCCAGTGACACCTTGCTGGGAGAGCAGGGACCTGTCCCTTCACAGGCAGATGCACATGGTCCCAGGGATTCCTCCTCTAAAAACCCTCACAGCTTTTTCCAAAGTGCAAAACCGTGTTGATTGGTTTCCTGATTCGTGTTAAGCCAAAAAAAAATGACTCAAAATCAAAGTTAGATCCGTGGTGGATCCTAAGCCTGTGCTTCAGCCACATCCCCTGGTGTGTGTCCAGGCAGAGTTCGAAAATCTGTCCCCTTTCTCCCCATGCCTGAAGGGCAGGAGGCACAAGGCACCATCCCCACACCAATCCTGCCTCTGCAGAGCACATGAACAGTGGCACAGAAGTGAGAAATGCCCATTAACTGTCCCCTCTGACCAGTCACTCCTGCTGGGTTAGAGTCCAGCTAATTTCTTCCCAAAATTTCAAACTGGATGTTCTCTCCTCAAATTATCTACCAGTCCAAATCGGGTCCATGCTGAGAGAGGGGAGTAAAAGGGCCAAGGTGGATTTCAGCTTATCTTTGTCCAGAGCCTCACACAATCAATACTGTTCAGAGCTGCAGGGCTCCATCTTCCCATAAAACCACGAGCTGGGAAGCAAAGAGAGCAGGGAAGGGAAATAATTGCATTGGTGATATTTTTTCCTCCTCTGTGATTAGAGCCATAGGGCAACTCTGCAGTCAGGGTTAGCAGGGATTTATATGCACACCCAGGCAGGGATATTCCTGTTGATATTCCTGCCAACCTCATGTTTCTTTCATTCTCAGAGGATTTATTTTATTGGTTTTTTGGTTTTTTTTTTTTAACTCAATGTTATCACCTGTTTGGTTCCATCCTTTTACTCACCACTACCATTTCCCACCTTGTCATACTTCCAACCTGCAAATACCAGGTGAAAAAAAACACCATCCTGTCCTTTCTGGGAAGGGTTCCAGGTGCATCCCAAGGATGCAGGAGCACTTGACATTTCCCCATTGTTATTAGAGAGACTGATTAGGAAATGCTATCACAGGCACCGATTAACACCAATTCAGGACAGCAAAGCAATTCTCAGGTACTAAAAAAAGAATTCCTGCACAAGGGGATTATCAATAGGTACCTTTTTGCCCCGTATTTATTTTAACCTGCCACATGGAAACTCCTGTAAGCATCTGCCTGACTACTCCAAATCCCTGGAGGTGTCCAAGGCCAGGTAGGACAGAGCTTGGAGCAACCTGGGATAGTGGAAGGTGTCCCTGCCCATGGCAGGGGATGGGATGAGATGAGATTTAAGGTCCCTCCCAACCCAAACCATTCCAGGATTATATGATTCTATTCCCACCTGTGGGATCAAATCCAAATGCACCCTCCATTTGCCCCAAACCAATGGAGAGCATTTGCTCCCTGGACTGGCTCCCTGTGCCAAAATTCCCAGTATTAAAAGACACATGTCACCAACTGCCGGGATTCCCAGGCCACTCCCCACATGCACCAAGATCCCTCCCAGCCAAAGTAATCAGGACCAAAAGTTTTGAAAGTGAGAAAAGAAGAGAACCATCAGACTCCACATGGGAATAAACCAGGCACTCTCCAGTCCCAGAGAACTTGGGAATGCTCAGAACAACCTCAGGCCTCCTTTGCCTGATTTTAGGGCTTCCCAGAGAAGGGAGAGGAGACCACTCTGCTTCCAAAACAACTCTCTCATACAAGCTCCCATTTTCCATCCAGGCTTTGCAAATAAAGACCAAAAGGGAATATAGAAAGATAAATATAATGAATATTTCAAAGGGTGTTTTTTGAAGGCTGAAGGAAACACTGCAACGCAGCAAAGCTACAGAGAGACTGATTTTATGTAGAAGCAGAAAAGGCACAAAGAAACATCTGCACATCGTTTCATGACTTTTAACTGGCATTTTAGAGCTTGGCTAAACCAATAGCTCAGTTATGTGTCTGGCACTTCTAAAACTGGCATTCAGCACAGATGCTTAGTGGAAAAATGATTTTCTTTTGCTGGTGCTGACGCTGGATTCCCATCAATGGGGTTATTGCTGTATTTGCACCAACGGGTACATTGCTGTATTTTCTCCTGAAATTACGAGCAATTTTCAGCCCTAAATCTGAGACTCAGCCCCAGCACAAGCTGAACACTCTGTGCACTCAGATGTCCTGCTCACAGCTGCAGATTTCAGAAGCCAAAGTCAGTTTTAAGTGTCAGAGCCTAATGTTCTGCACTGCTAAAACCACACGTATCCCTCTGTATCCACACAACGTGCCTTCCTCGGATCCCAACAGATGGGAGTTGACTGATTCCCTACCTGTGCATCCATCAGGAGGTGCCTCATCAGCATCATGGCACTTTTCAGAGATTCCTTCTCACTGGGCAAAAAGGCATCTTCATCCTCATCCAGCGTTTTTGACTTGTTGACAATAAAATGGGAGATCTGGTCGTTCAAGGAATGCAGCGATTCCACGGCTGTGGAGACAGAGAGGGAAAGCAAAGCAGGAGTGAAACCATATTGGAGGGAGCTGACATTGTTTTCTCAGTTTGACATGAGTGTCACCTGCTTTTGGAAAGTGTAGCTGGAAACTGGTCCCCATTATATCTCTTAACTGTTCCCCATTACCTCCCTCAGACTCTCTCCTGGGAGAACCAGCAAAGGCATTGGAAAAATGAGGCCCTGAGCAACCTGGTCTAGTGGAAAGTCTCCCTGCTCTTGGCAGAAGGGGTTGCATTGAGATGGTCTTTAAGGTCCCTTCCAACTCAAACCACTCTAGGATTCTGTGATGATGCTTCCAAGCTCAAGTGTGGCTAAAGTAAAAATAAGAAAAAAAAGATTTTAAAGTCAGTCTCTTGACTCCCAGCCCAGAGAGCTGCTCCCTCTGATGTGCAGGGACCCAGAACTTCAGAAAACACAAAGGGCAGAAGCTGGAAAAATTGGCTTTTTATTAGCTAGAGTAGGAGTGAGCAAGACCAACAACCAAAGTATTGCTCATTTTCTTCCTTCACGATTATCAGTATTGAATCACTGTTCATCTTTTAAATTCTCCTTCATGAAGTCAAGCCCCAGGTTTTATATGTGAGATTCTGCTCCCAGCCATGCACATCAGAAATCACCACCTCCACAGCCCACAGAAATCCCCCAGCAATTTCACACACTTCATGAAGCTGCAATTCATACATGAACCAATGGCCAAATTTATTTCTGCCCTGTGAAAAGCTCTGGATTTCTACAGATTTGAAAAATCTTCACTGCAATTTGCTTTTCAACCGTCATGAGTTTGGAGGTCCCATTTTTACTGTTGGCTCATTAAATAAATGAGGCTCAAATAATTCCTGGTCATATTTTCTTTCTGCTGGTGGCTCAGGCAGTGGAACCCTTTGATAATCTCATGGCTCAGAGTAACACATCACTGTCACACTCTGAACATCCTGCAAATCCTGGCTCTTGCTCAGGCTGTTTATGAACAAGGCAATGTGTTATTTAGGTCTCTCTGACAAACTGATTTTAAGAACACAAGGCAATTGAAATATACTCGACCTAGTTCTGTCTAAAGAAGATCTTATCACGAAATTTGAAGGAGCAAAGATTAGCCAGAAACCACCCATTGAGGAGCAAATCTTCTGCAGACAAAAGGGCCATAACAAATCACAGGTATGTCCCCAAACACAGGAGGGGAAGAGCAGAATCCTCCTTACTGAGAGGGTTTATCTTTTATTTAAAATTAAAACCAAAAAATCTGTTCCTTGCTGAGGGTGTGGGGGGACTGGGAGGATTCCCCACACTCGGGGGGTTTGAGGGGATGGGTGGATCCAGTTTAAACCACACCATCAACCACAGAATCGTGTGGGACTTGTGCACATCACACAGTTTTTTATGTCACAAGCCAGGCCACCCTGGTGCTCACAAAGGCAGGATGTCCCAGGTGATGCTCTGCAGGGACACAGTGGCCTGAGGAGCAGTGGAGGGGTGATGGAAACCACGTGTAGCTGAGTTTCTCCAAGTCCCCAGTAAAAAATCATTTAGTAATGGGATGTCCTCAGCCCAACCAGCACTCCTGAGCCCCAGGAAGCTGCAGGTTTTCCATACAGGGGAGCAGCAGCATGTTTGATTTTCTTATCACTCCCAGACTGAGCCAGCACCTCTATCAGCCCTGAAAGCCACCTTCCTAATGCTCCTTTCTGACTGATGGAGAATTGAGGGCAGATCATTTCTTTAATGCCCTGAAATTTTGGCTGGAGCCCTAAGCCCACATCTGCTTTCAGTAATGCAAATGTATAGCAGAGCTGATGGCCACCTTCCAGATTTACCCTGACTGGTACATGGAGCCCTTCTCCCAGGCTTTCTGACTTTAAAGTAACTGAAAATAAACTAAATTACATTATCCTAAGTTATTCCAACCTCCTTATCTGAAGCAAGAGCTCTACATTCTCCAATATTTCCTCTCTTACTCTTAGGAGTTGCTCTTACTCTTTGCTCTGTTGGAGCAATATGTGGCACATGAAGCTCAGGGGGGGCAAATTCTTCTCTCATTTGTCATTCTCTAGGTTTAGAGAGAGATGCCAGAGAAATTAGAAGAAATATTTTCCAGTAATAATGTGGGAAAGGCAGATCATTATTGACTCGAGCTGATTTTTACAGGGATCTGCCACAGTGCTGTGTTTAAACTCTGCTTAGCAAAACAAATCTTTTCCCATAAACACAATGAAAACTCTACTGGAAAATAAAATCCTCTGAGTCTTCCTCATGGAAGTAAAAGAGGTATTTGCAAACAAAGTGAAACCAAAGGAAGTTGAAAAGACTAAACCACTCCTGACACTGATTTCTGGAAGTCCTGTGTCAGTCTGCAAAACTGCTTCTAAAGGGCCCTTCTCATAAGCAGAAGAAATTTGATATTTCTCATTTAAACCAAGAGAAAGTTCCTGCCTTTTGCCCACTACAAATCGAAGGGAGAAGGATAATGAGGCAAAGCCTCCATCCCTCACAATGTTACAGCTCAAACATTTCTGCTGAGCAGCACTTCCACTAACCCAGACACAGAGATGAGAATCTTTTTAAAGAGAAAAAGAATTATGGACCTCGGATATAAACACAGGCATGTTCAGTGGAGATTAAAAGATACTTCTTGATTCCCTTAAAAGAAAAAAATTGAAGATGACACTTTTCCCTCACTGTATCATCCCTCTGGGCTCCAGGTTGGTAACACATCAGGAACATGGCAAGCAAGAAAACCAGCTAAATAAAAGTTACAGCTACCAAAGTCCTGTCAGCATCCCAGTTTTTCTCATTCCAGTCTCACTGTTTCCTCACTGCAAGGAACAATTTCAAGAGGTGAAGGAACTGTCACAATCCTCTGTTAATTCTTTGATGTCACCTATGAGAAGAAAGCAAACAATCTCTGGGAGGTGGTGGCTCTCCCTGCTGCTCCCAGAGATGATGTGCTGTGCTGGAGTGCTCAGGTGAGGACTCTTTGTCACCTCCAGAAGCAAGAACAGGCCAACAAAGTTGGATTTTTGCAGGGCAGAGTCACTGGAGCCTGAAGGACACGCGGGGGAAAAAGGAAATTGCTTTCTGTTGGAGACGAGGGAAAAATTATACTTGTGCCAAAAGCTCATTCAAGGAAGAGGCTGAAGCAATAAAGTTGTTACAGGAGACCCCATTTTATACACTCCAGCTACTGCCCAGATGAGCACAAAATAAAATAAAGCATAGATAATATATCCTGAGATCTACTGACAAAAGCCAGCAGAGTCTAAAATTAAGTCTCGCCAGCAGGAGTGACTAAATGAAAGAGGACAGACACGACCATAATTTTATCAAGGGAGGCTGCACAAGGATTCCTGGGCTCATCTCCTCACTCTGCTGCAGAAAACCAGAGAAGATGTTTAAGGGGGAGCTCTCTGTGAGCAGCCAGCACCCACCACTGCAGATCTGCTCGCACGGAGAGCGCAGCCAAAAAGCTGCACTGCGTGCACAGATCCTCGGAAAATCCATCGCAGGGAAAAGCCGCCCCCGGGAGCCGCGCTCGGAGCTCCGGGCTGCGGTTCAGGGAACCTCTCTGGCTAACGAGGCTCTGGGAGGGTCTGCAAAGTGATGTGTGTGGGCACTTCATTAGCGCTTCGTGTTGCAAAAGAGCTTCTGGAATAACATCCTCGGGGGGTGTTTTTGCGGGGAGGAAAACAAGATACTCAAAGCACTTCAGGCCATCCCTGCACAGCTCTGCCCAGTTACCTGCTCTGCCAATACTGGACCAGACAGGGGGTGGCAACAGGGGCTCCCAAAGCACCTTTCAGCATCTCTGGTGTTATGGAATCCCACAATGGTTTGGGTTGGAAGGGATCTTAAAGCCCATCCCATCCCACCCCTGCCATGGGCAGGGACACCTCCCACTATCCCAGGTGGCTCCAACCTGGCCTTGGACACTTCCAGGGATGGGGCAGCCACAGCTTCTCTGGGCACCCTGTGCCAGGGAGGAAGGATTTCTTCCCAATTTCCCATCCAACACTGCTCTCAGTCAGTGGAAAGCCATTCCCCCTTGTCCTGTCATTCCATGCCCTTGTCCAAAGTCCCTCTCCAGCTCTCTGGGAGCTAAATTATAAATAAGGCCCAGCTTTATTTATATGATTTTATTTATATGGTAGGTCTATTGCTGGGTCCAAAAAAAAAGAGGACATGCAGGACATGCAACAATTCTTTTTTGCCTGATTAATTATTCTGATTAGGAAGCCTTTCCCAATGTAGCATTTGTTAATTGCATTTGGACACATCAATAAATTTATTCACTTGGCAGTAGAAGAAATCTCCCTTCGTAGAAGTCACAGAGTCATANCTGGCTAACGAGGCTCTGGGAGGGTCTGCAAAGTGATGTGTGTGGGCACTTCATTAGCGCTTCGTGTTGCAAAAGAGCTTCTGGAATAACATCCTCGGGGGGTGTTTTTGCGGGGAGGAAAACAAGATACTCAAAGCACTTCAGGCCATCCCTGCACAGCTCTGCCCAGTTACCTGCTCTGCCAATACTGGACCAGACAGGGGGTGGCAACAGGGGCTCCCAAAGCACCCAAATGCCTTTGAGCATCTCCGGTGTTATGGAATCCCACAATGGTTTGGGTTGGAAGGGATCTTAAAGCTCATCCCATCCCACCCCTGCCATGGGCAGAGACACCTCCCACTATCCCAGGTTGCTCCATCCTGGCCTTGGACACTTCCAGGGATGGGGCAGCCACAGCTTCTCTGGGCACCCTGTGCCAGGGAGGAAGGATTTCTTCCCAATTTCCCATCCAACACTGCTCTCAGTCAGTGGAAAGCCATTCCCCCTTGTCCTGTCATTCCATGCCCTTGTCCAAAGTCCCTCTCCAGCTCTCTGGGAGCTAAATTATAAATAAGGCCCAGCTTTATTTATATGATTTTATTTATATGGTAGGTCTATTGCTGGGTCCAAAAAAAAAGAGGACATGCAGGACATGCAACAATTCTTTTTTGCCTGATTAATTATTCTGATTAGGAAGCCTTTCCCAATGTAGCATTTGTTAATTGCATTTGGACACATCAATAAATTTATTCACTTGGCAGTAGAAGAAATCTCCCTTCGTAGAAGTCACAGAGTCATAAATAATTGAGGTTGGAAAAGACCTCCAAGACCATAAAGTCCAAACTTTGACAAACCATATCCACTAAACCACAAAGTGCCACGTCTGCTTGTTTTTTGAACACTTCCATGGATGGTGATTCCAACACTTCCCTGGGGAGCTGCTCCAATGCTTCACTCTGCCAGTGAAGAAAATATTCCTAATATCCAACCTGCTCCCTTCTCCCAAACCAGCACTGCCCTGGTGTGACACCTCTCACTTCCAACCAGGTGAGAAGCTGCTCTGCAAAGCTCATGGCTACTGGCATCAAAAGGCAGAAGCTCTGAGCAAACTGAGCCTATTTCCCTTTTCCCAGGCTGTCCTGCATCTTTGCAGCTGGAAAACCCACCTTGAACCACCTGCCCCATCCCTTTGCTCGTGCCAGTCCTGTTGACAGGACACAACCTGACATTGGGAAGATCTCAAACCACCCCATTAATATTTTCTCCTGCTATTGCTAAGAAGAGACCTCCAGCTTTTCCTTTCCTTTGTGGTCTTTAACTTGTTTCAAAGAAGGCATTCAATGACCCCCCTCAGGAATAATTTACCACACCATTAAGTGCAGAAAAAAAATCAGTGGTGCCTGCATTAGGGGCTCAATCACCTTTCAAGGGACACTGTGAAGAACCCATTACAGTAATTACTAAGAGCTGGCCTCTCTTGGCTCTAAATGCTTTGTGTGTAACTGGTAAAGAGCTTCAGAGCTTCCCAGATGCAAAAGGAAGTCACCAGACCAATAAATGGCACCACAGTTCCAGAGGAAAATATGCTCAGCAATAAAGCTGGTCATTTTTGCAGTTTATTATTTTCTTTTTTACAAATCCCAGCTTTTTGGAAATGCAAATGCCATCCAGAAGTGGAGATTTTTTTATTAATCAAAGTGGGCACTTTTTAATAAACCAAGCTTTTCATTGACATTTTTTTTATATGACAGCTCTTGTATGGTGCAAAAACTTCTTTCAAATTTGGATTTTAAACAGTTTCAGTTAAAATGTCAATTTTACGTTGTCCTTAAAAACTTGAGTATGTTTTGAATCCAGCAACACAGAAATATTTTTTTAAATTTCTCTTTACACTCCCTCTCCATTGAAAAGCTCATATTTATGCAGAAAAAGGATGGGAGTTTCAGACCCATCTGCAAGGACAGATGTCCAGATGCTCCTTGGAGAAACCACCTGTTGCTAAAATCTCCAGTTTATGTATCCAAGATATGCCTGAACCGAATAGGCAAAGAAGAGCTGGTTTATTTTGCTGTGTCTTTCTGAGGACTTTTTGTATCAGTCCTCTGGAAAGGACTTTTCTTCTTTGCCTCTGTTTCTTCAGCTCTAAATTACAGCTAATGTCCCACAGTAGTGAGTGAAGTTCACTCGAATTTGGCCAAAATTTTAAAAATGAAAAGGCTCAGTGTTTCCTCTCTCTAAAATATTGTCGGGGCTCATTTAGAAAACAAACAATAATTTTTTTCTTTGGGTAAAATCTCACTAGAGCTACGAGAATATCAGTGAGCTGAAGAAGTGATCCCATCCCTAAAAACTTGCCTATCACCCCAGCTGTATTAATTAGACTAATAAATAATAAAATAAAAATAATAAAAAATAATGCTCACCCTAAAATAACCCCCCAAATTAATATAAATTCGTCTGTTATGTTTATGATCATGATGGGAAGACAGAGTTGGAGCAGAGAATAAGGTCCTGCTACTTCCAGCAGTGCTTTGAGTCAAAAAACCCCACAACTCCTCCAACAAACAGGACTCCAACCTTCATGGCTGGGCTATTGTTTACAGAAATATTTGAGATGCTCAATTCCCTGCAGAGCTGCAAACTGCCCAGCCAGGAACAATGTCAAACTTTGAGAAGCCCAGCAGGCACGATGCCAACCCAGTAACTCCAACTGGGGCGAGAGCAACTCCATTGAATCCCACCAAGAACCAACGAGCCCCTTCCAAAGGCAGACACGGCCCGGTGACACCCGGCCCTGCAGCTGCTGCTCCCTCCTTTGTGGTGGGTAATCACTTATTTGTTGCCTCTTTAGCTGATTGTGCAACTCTTCCAGTCCTCAAACAATAGCGACTTTATTTAGACACAAAGGAAGGGAACAAGAGAAATTGGCGGTGCCAACGCAGCCAGCGTGGGCCAGATGTGCAGCTGCTGGCAGCTGGCTCTGCAGGAGTGGTGCCCATCTGTGCCTGCAGGCAGGGTCTTGGATGGGGTGCAATAAAATTGGCTCCTACTTTGCCCAAAAATCGGCTGCAGGATCTTGGATGGGTCACCTAAAGCCTGCACAGCTCAGCTTCCCACGTGTGAACACACATCCTGTGCCACGCCATGACCACACAGGTGAGATGCCAGCACAGGTAAGGGGCTGGTTTGGCTTTGCCTTGCTGTTCAACTGAAAATTAGGAGTTGTTCTGGTTTAACAAGCAGCTCCTGGTGCAAACAGGATGCTCCGTCTCCTCGGTGTCAAAGGTGGAAGAAAAGTCTTCCTGAAGGGGATTTAACAAATCACAGGCTTTTCTGGGGTTTGAATGAACTGAAGTTGTTAGAAGACAACTGGGCTTGGTTTGTTACCCACCAAACATCTGGAGGAGGCTGAAGCTTTATGTGTTGGTGTGAGTGTTGAGAGACCAATTAATATTGCCTCGCTAATCTGCTGGGGTTGCAATAATGAGGGAGGGTCACCAGGAATCCTGAAAGGGGCTTAAAAACCAAGATGTAAAAATCCAACAAACTGGGTTTGTTCACACCAGCTCTGAGATCCTTGTTTCACCCTTCAGATGGAACTTCTTTGAGCTAGAAGTTGTAGAAACTTACAAAAAACCAACCCAAAACACCAAACAGATTTGCCACTTAAAAAAAATGCCCACGATTACGAGACTTGCAATAAAGTCATGAAAACTGGCAGCCTGCAAATCCCTCCCTGCACGTGTCTTTATTTGCTTCTCATAGATAAAAGGGTGGAAGATACTGTTAAAGCAAGTATTTAAATTTCCTTGGGAGCTGCAGCTCTGCTGCTTAAAACCTTAGATGTGACACTAACAAAACGCTGGGCTTAGCAATTCTATCTTAAAAAAACCCAAACCACAATATTGGCAGAGCATTAGAAAAAGCTGGAACTCAAACAGTGGAAACACAGGTTGATAAAGCTCAGCTGAGCATGGAGGATCAGAGGGTCAAGTTTTATCAAGCACTTCACAAAACCAGCTGTCTCAGGGAGCCTGGGAGGGGATTTGGATCCTGCAGCAGATAAAGGTGATGCTGGGGACCACACCAGATGCTCCATGTGCTCTGCTCCTCATGGATAATTGTTGTATTCCTGCATTTCCTTCTCATCCCACACCCAGTGATCCACAATGTGCAGGAACAGCATCAATTCCTTTTGAGGGCTGAGAAATCCAGACTTTTTTTTATTCATTTAAACTGTTCAACTCGTGGGATAATGTTACCTAGGGATGTATAATACCCTGGATATTTGGGGTTATTTGTAATTTATGCAATTTTGTCGTTCCTGTGTTGGTTGCTGCCCAATTTTGACTTGTGCCATTATATATCTTCAACCCTATTTATGTGGGATAAAAATAACCATCTAGAAACTAAAGTTAAAATGAAATTATATTCAGCATTTAATAACCCTGCCACGATTATATCTTTGGAGCAAAAGCTTCATATTCAAGACACTTCTTCAGTGTGTCACTTATTTTTATGTGCACAGAACTGAATAAACTCCTCCTAAAATAAAGATTTTTCAGACCAGTATTTAAACTTATTTCTGTGAACTACATCTATAAAATTTATTTTACTACATAAAATGTAGCAAAGGAGTATTTTTCTGTAAAGAATATTATCCTGTGATCAATTCTCTGTCCACAGCTTCAGGCTTAACATTCTCTGTAAGAACAAGTGATCCAAGCAAAACGTTTAGAAGTTGTGCAAGGGGAGGTTTAGATTAGATAATAGGAAAAAATTCCTTATTGAAAGGGTGGTCAGGCATTGGAACACACTGCCCAGGGAAGCAGTGGAATTATTACCCCTGGAAATATTCAAAAAACATGTGGATGTGGCACCTGGGGAAGTGCTCACACCAGAAATGTGTCAAACCCTTCTGGGTTGGGTTTTTTTTCACTGGAAAAAACACAAGTTTTTAAAGTCATGTCAGCTGGAAGGTTTCCTTTGGGAAACCTGCAAGTCCTGCTGATGCTTGAGCACATCCTCCAGTGTTCAGGATGGCAATGGAACACAATTCCCTGGGCACTTCCCATGGCTTTTCAGTCACCTGAGCACAATCACCTGTCAAAACTATGACATTTCCAGCAAAAAAAAAGAACAAGGAGAGCATTCAGTACTAATTACAGAGTATCCAAGTGTTTGGCTCAGTTGGAACCATTAGTTTTTATTTATTAGGTTTTCTAGATGCTCCTATTAAGGTGCTTTTAGCTCTGTTGCATCCAATGGGATGTGCAGTGGGGAGGCAGCACCTCCTCAATTTCTTCAAGTACTAAAGTCTCATATGTCACTAAGTGCATTTTTCTTCTTGAGGAGCAGGAGGGAAATAATTTGTTTCTAAATTTCTCTACCTGCAGAGACCAATTCTTCCTTGTTTTGACTTTCCTAGATTTGTGATTTAGCTTTGAACCTCGACTTCATGACCAACTGATTTTCTACCTAAATTACTCACTCTGCATTTGCAAACTTTGCTGGTGGCATTTATTTCAGCAATTTGAAAGCAGTAAAAAGCCAAACATCCCTGCAGACAGGGGTAACATATATTGAATTAACCTCCCTTCCTCACTTTCATCTGTAGCCTTTGCAGCAGGATTGTTTGGCAAAGCGATGAAATTAAACTTTAATGAAGGATAAAGGGAGTAACTGTCACCAGTAAGGGACTGGGGAAGGAGCATTTTGCAGGCAGCACTTGGAAGGACTGGGATTTTCCAACAGTCATGTCCCTGTGCCAAGTCCAAGAGAGGAGCTGGGGCTGCAGCCAGGGATGTGGAGCCATGAGGTCACTGCAGTGCCCCTGCCAGGCAGGTGACACCACAACAGCAGCAGAGCTGGAGATATTAAAATGCCTTGGAATGACATGGAATATTAGGTAAATAAAAAAGATTTTGATTGAAATGTTCAGCCCCCCCTGAAGTGACTCAGAGAGTCGTTTCATTTCCAAACACACCCACGGCTCCTGATGCAACTGAGGCATTTTGGCACCTGAGTTGGTGCTGAGAGTGGAGCTTCAATATTCCTGAAAGTGCAAAATCGAGGAAAACACCAATCCTGGGGTGTCCAGCCTTGCTGGGTGGGAGATGCCTCAAGATGAGACACATGGACCTGCTGCCACAGCCCCCTGCCCTGACTGTGCTGACAGACCCCGGGGCTCAGGGACACATCCTCCAGTCTCACTCCTCAGATGCTGAGCAGCTCTTGCTCCAACTGCCTTTCCCTTGGTGACAGGGAGAATGACTTGGAGTTTCTCAGAGCTTTTCATCTTCCTGAGGCTCCTGAACAGGCATAAACAACACCATTAGCATTAAAAGTTAATTCTGCCTGTTAATAACCCAGCCCATGGCTCTGCTCCCCAGGGAACAACCATTGTCTTGGTCACAAGGACTTTGATGGATGAAGGGAAGGCATTTTATTTTGACACTTGATTGGCAGAAAGTGTCCCTATTAATTATGGCCAAAGACTGAAGAGAGGAAAATGATAATACATCTCCATCAACTAATTTTGGTGTTACACTGAGGGTGTTCTTAGAAGACACAGAGGGTGAGCAAAGACCACACAGTGCAAGAGGTTTATTTACTCTATTTCTTATAAAGTCAGGGTGAGATCAGCACCAAATCTGCTCCATTTCAACACCAATGCAAAATATGGTGGTGTGGAAATAAGAAACCACCCCCTGAACAGCTCCAGCTGCACAGAGGCCACCTCTGCTCTCACCAGAGTAACTCCCAGGTCTTGGGTGGACCTTGTCCTTATGGATGTAGATGTATCACAAGGATGTGTCTCCCCTCTAAAATGCTTTTTTTCTCACTGTCTCACAATGATTTCAGGCTCACAGAAGATCAACCTGACACATGTTGAGTCACCAAAGGCCGAAGGAAGCCCTGGGCCCCAAACACCCACGGGGCTGCTCTGCCAATTTATGGAAGGGAAGCTCTCTAGGAAAGCTGAGCATAGGAAGAATTTCTTTAGAAATCCCATCTTCATCTCCAGCTTCCAATGTTTTCCTTCCATCCACACATCAGAAATAAGGGAGAGTCAGAGGAACCACGTTACCTGCCCAGTGTCAAAGCCAGAGCAGGCACTGGACACACAAATGAGGTCTCACCAAGCCTATAAAAGACTCAGAGCAGGTTCTTTGGCTCTCCATACAAATCTCAGACCAACAGATAGTGGTGGCCCAAGGAAACTCTCACAACAGAGGCCTCTGGATTCATCCCTTTGGATTTCAGCAGCCCATTCAAAAGAAAATGACCCCAGGCCAGTTTTCTCCTCCCCACCGAGGCAGAATTCCCTCACCTGAGCTTTGCTCTCTGCTCTTCTTTCCAGGTTTGCCATGGCAACGAGAAAACTGCGTGTTACCAGTGTCAAACAGATGGGTTATGCTTTTAAATTGTCCCTCTGCCTCTGGCCAGGTGACAATATCTCCCTCCAAGCTGCAAGACGTGCAGTAGGAGACCAGAAATCCACTCAGTGCTGTGAAACACCACAGCAACGGTGAGTCCCACACAGGAAACACACAATGGGCACCAGGGACGTGCAAAAAGGGCTCGTGACTTCAGGAACCAAGGGATGAGGTGGGTACAAAATAGGGGAATTTGGCTTCTCACCTCATTTTGTCGAGGGCTGAGCCAGGCAAGCTGTGAGAGGAGCACACCCAGCTCTGGACAAGCCAGAGGCTGAAACACGAGTGTTTCCAAACTGCAAAAGGACATTACAGAGCCAAGCCAGGGTTTCTTAGCAACAGCATCGAATACAGGGCCATTAACTCCAAATTCCTCCCCCAGTAATTCCCGAGCTGCGAAAACCTCGGAGCTCACTGATAGCTGGGGTTAAAACAAGTGTTTTGTTCAGTCTGATAAAGGGGGAAATCAAAGGTAGCCAGTGAAAAGCAGACTATAAATGACTGCGTTTGGGGGAGGTTTCTCCCCGAGGTTCTGGACCTGCAGCTGCCTCAGAATTAGGTCATGGGGAGCTGCCCTGGTGGCTCTGCAACAACCTCAGCTGGAGAAACTGCTCTGACAATTCTGGGAGAGCATCGGTTTGGCCAAGAGGGCGAGTGAAAAGCAGCTCATAAAACACACACAGAAAAGGAAAAACAACTCAGAGAGAGAATCAGAGGGCGAGCAGTGATTCATGTAGCACAGCAGTTGGATTTTCCCTTGCAAAGTGCTTCAAATTTGTGGGGCTCCATTGACTCATTTTGTTGGTCCTACTCCTGATTTACTGCTGGCACAGCAGCCCAAACAACTCAGAGACCAGATGAGGTGACCAGGAGGTTCCTCCTCTTCCCTTTTAACCACCATTTGCAGTATTTCTGTTCTGACTGTAGCTGACAGCAACTGTGACTTTATTTCACCCCTAAGCAGCTCTTTATTTTCTCAGAGCCCATCTCCTGGAAATATGCAACAGCTTGAACAGCTCTGCTTTGGTCTGGGAAAGCTGAATCTTAAATGCAGCTGAGCTCAGACCCAAAACACCATCGTGAGAATCAAAGTGGGGATTTTAACAACATTTCAAAGACAATTTTGAGACACTGTCAGGGAGGTGGGAGACAGATGCTGTTTGAACCATCCCAGCGTTGGAGTGTGTGGAGCTGCCAATGCACAAACACACAAATGAGGGATTTCCACGCAGTATTTTAAACATCACATTTCTAGTCTGGTCAGACTACACATATTCTTCATGTTTCTCATTAAAAGGGCCCTTTTGCTGATGATCAGTGAGTTATCATCAGAGGTTATGAAGTTAATGTGAGAAAAAGGCAAGGTAAGTACATTTCTAGGCTGTATCAGTGCACTAGAAAGTTCCCTTCTTTAAAAGACCAGCTCATTTCGAGTTGTCTACTTGGATAAATTTTTAGAACTCAACTCTTGCTACAGATGGGAAACCTGTCCTAGTTGTAATTCTCAGCCTTTTTTTGGATATTGCTTTTATACCAAGACAAAGACACCTTATAAATCTATATCTGCTCTGATTTCAATTCATTTCCCTGTATTAATTCCTTTAGAAATAAGTAGCTTAAAATTACACTTCAAAATACTTCCACTGGTATTCTGACAAGAATAAAGGATAGATTCAAATCTACAGAATAACACACAGCAGACAAGTAGCTGTGGTCAAGAAGTAATTTGCTGGCACAATCTCCAGCACCATCTGCCTAAAACATATTTAGGTGCCAATTACAGTGCACGAGTCCCTTGGATTCACCTAAATCCAGCCTTCAGCTCAAATCAAATCCTTCCAATCCCTTTGTGATTTGCATGAGGAGTCAAAATGATAAACTCTTTAATAAAGCCAGCAGATAGCAGGAGAAGAGATACAGGTTTCTTTAATGAGGAGAACACGAGGTTTATCATGTTTTTGCTATTAAACTCTGACGAGATTAGGTTAATGAAAAGCAAAAACAACCTCCTCCCCCCCTCAAGAATTGCTCCTCAGCCTTGGAAATGTTTATAGTGAGAATATCACACACCTTCTTGTGGGTTTTCCTCCTGGTGTGACAGGCACAGAGCTGCCAACACCAGAAAAATAAACATTTAGGGATAAGACCTCCACATTTGGGTATAAGAACTCCTTTTTTTGGCTTTTTTCCACAGCCTCCTCTTGTTCCTATTTCTAATAGCTTTGTTAAATAATAGCTTTCTAATAGCTATGTTAAAAAGAAATAATTATAATTGAAATATAAATAAATATCCAGGAGAATTGCACTCAAATTTTTTTTTTTGCCACAACTTAAACCCCCAAATTGCTCCTGTCCTGGGAAGAGGCTTCATTAGAATTTCCACATCAAGATGAAAGAAGTATGTGAGGTTTAAGATTTCCCTGGAAAAGAAGACAGTCTCAAGCTGTTAATATCATTATGTTCTTATTCATTAGCATCTCTGGAAGTTGACAAATATGTTTTGAATGACTTTTTCCCCTCTTAATGCTTTTTAAAGTATTTCTCCCTCACTGCAGTGCTAATAAGGAGTAAAAACCCTGTCCTGGAACTGTTCATGGTACCACAGCTCACGCTCTGCTGCAGCTTTAATGGGAAAATTTTGTCACAAATGCAAATTAAACAAAGTATTTAGCGGTACTCAGAGTCAACATGTTCACACATGAAAACTTTCCCCAACCTATTTAGGCAGGATTTAATTTTCAATGTGTTTTAAATAAAAATGTAAGGGAGAGTTTCAGGAATGACATAAGAACTTTGCTTGGGACCAGGTAGAATTTTTCACTGTCACAACTCAGCAGGTAAAGGCTTTTCTGTCTATATATATCTTTGAGTGTTTTTATAAATATATATATAAATAAAACCAGCTGTACTGGCTGCAGAATTCTTGGCCATGTGGAGCAGCATTCAAACTGAAGAAATTCTACTTAATATTTCTTCTGCATTTGGTTGCAAAATAATCAATTGTCTGAACGTGCTTTGAAGGTATCCACCAAACACCACGGTTTCCTCTGTTGTTCTCTAGCAAATCAATGATGTCGGAATTGAAATAAATCTTTTTGTACATTTTGGACAGTTTTATAATTCAGGGGCAGATTCCAGCAGCAAAGCCTTGTGTCAGTGCAGCAGTTTGGGGAAGATGGATGTGAGCACAGCGTCAAATCTAATCAGGAATGACACGCTGCCGTTATTTGATTCTGCTTATCAAAGTTTTGTATCTCCAATTGCTACTTTTTTGCAAAATTCTGCGAGGTGGGAACATTTTGTCAGCACTACCCGTGAGGGAGAAGCTCCTCGCACACAACTTCTCCACCCCCAGCCCATTCAGGCAAGTGCTTATTTTAATTCTTTGTAAGTACAGCGTTTGAAAGCGCATTTAGAGTGTTTTGCTGAAGTGGGTTCTGGATGGTGATAAATGAATCATTACGAGGACAAATTACCCAAACTGGGTCATAATCGACCACACTGTGCAAACTCCAGAGCTGAAGTGGGGAAGGGTGAGTGACTCACCCGAGATAAGGGGAAGAGGCTGATTAGTGGAAATGAATACACAGGGCAAAAGTGAAGCTGTTCAGAGCATCATTTGAAGAGTTCACAGCTCTCCCTGACCTCTCGCAACGGTTTGAGGAAAACTAGGAAAAGCAAAGATTAGCGATCCCCGTTTTGCAAAGCCTGCGTGTGCTTAGAATGCAATGGGCAGAGCAGTGGGGGCACAGCAGGACGGATGGGGAATGTACCAAAAGCACCACACTGCTCTTTATCTGCGGGGCAAAGGGGCAGCCAGGTTGGAACAGAGGCATTTGTACCGATAATAATGATTATAATAAAAACAAACACTCAGCACAGAGCTCCGGTGTCCTGGGTATCTGTAGGGTGGGGGAAAAAAGGTAAGGGTGACAAAACAGCAGTGCAGATTGTCCTTATGGCAGCTGTTTCCAGAGTCAAAATTATTGTGAGCAGAAGAGAACATTCAGATGAAGCTATTCATTTAAAAAAATGACCAAACTTCTTAATAAAACCATCAGGACAGACCGTATTGCTGCTCCTCTTAATGCACGTGGGTTTGGCCGTGCAGAGATGTGTGACACAGGACAAGACACTGCTCTGGAATCTCCCTGGTGGCAAACCTTAATTTTGGCCTTTTTTCAGCAAAGGAAAGCTACAAAAGCATCCACTCCCTCCCTGCTCAGTGCCCAGGCCAAGGTAATCCTTCACTTTGAAAGGGGAAAAGCCCGATCCTGTGCTCACACCTCGGTTCACACCTGGGGTTTGACACCTGCCGGGTGGGTGAGAGGGTTTTTTTGGCTTCTCACAGAGCACAGATGTGCCAAACCCCACATCTGCCTCTCACTGATGGACAGAGGGGTTTGGAAGAGCCCCAAGCACAGGCTGGGGGAGGATGTTGTCACAACAACCTCAAGAAATAAAACAGAGCAGCAGCTCCGGAGACAAATCCTTTCATCCCGGCCCTTCCCTAATCACCTGGAGAGGTGACACAGTTTCAGACAGAGGAATTAATTACTCCTTTAACCAGCTCCTTTTAGTGTGGCTGTTGCTTTCTGTTGATAAGGAGCAAACAATAAGATTTCTCCTTTTTTTTTTTTGAGGAAGCCTCCAGCCTGTTTTCCTTTGGTTCCTCCTACACTTTGCTTTTATTCTAACAGAAGTAACTGATATTTTTTTATTTGATGGGGTAAAATAATAAACATGAGATGAAAAAGGAGAAGGGCACCCTTTTGGCTGGAAATCTGAGAATGTGGCTTCCTTCTGCTTCCAACTTCATCTTCTGAAGGTGCCTCAAATAAGGAAAAAAAAAGAAAAGGCAGGAGGGATTAATGAATTCATAAAAAGCACTACAATGGGCTTATCCAAAAGCAGGTTCCTTTTATACTGAGTATAACCAATTTCTGGTATTTTCACTAACTTGGTTTCATTGCAGATACATCAATTCTCATATGACTTAATTAATTATGGGAATTCCAAGTGGTATTGAGATGGGAAAACAAAATGGGTAAATATTCTCCTCCTTGTTAAACTGGTGCAAACACAGGTTATTTCTCAAACAGTGGGTTTTAATTTTCCAGGATGCATAGCAGGGTGTATTCCAGGAGGTCTAGCAGGGTTGCAAGGTGTGGGATATTATAATTTCAGGCAAATACAACTCAAACTAACTCTTACACCTTTCAAGGTCAAACAAGCTCAAGTAGCCTAAAATTGCCTTATCATGAATGCATTTTTATGAATAAGAAATCAAAGAGAATTGGAGGCCTTTTCATTTTAAACATAGGGCTGCCAAGCTGGAAGGGAGGGGGAGGAGAAAAATAAAGAACTGTAGCCCTGAATGAACATTTGAGCAGGACAAGGACTGACCTCTTCACCTGCCAAGGATGCTGTGGGTGAGGCACAGACACACAGGGATTATTCATGCAGGGATTTTTAAGGGGGGAGGTACTTCCTGATAACTTTATGCTTTGACAATCATGTTTCAATAAAAATAAATCAATAACCACCAGTGGAGCTGAGCACCAGTTCTGGGGGGCAACTGGAAGGAAGGGGGAAACATTTGGCACATGGAAAGAAGTGGAAAGGGCCCATCAGACTAAAGATCACCAAACCTTCAGCAGCAGCAGGGCACATTGTGCTGCAGTTTTCCAAACATGAGGCCAAGGTTTCTGTAGGAAATTCAGCTGGGGAAGAGGGTGGTGGGGAGGGTTTGTTGGGTGGTCACTGGCTCCAGCTGAATTTGGGACTCTGGAAGCACAGCCTGCAAACCTGATTCCCTGCCAAATATACCACCCTGTGTGGGACATTTCGAGGTCATTGATACAGCAGAACATTAAACCTCTGCAGCACCTGATGCTTGTGGAGACATTTATGGCTGAGCCTGTGGGACACTGAAGTGGCTCCTGAGGTCAGAGGGTTCCCTTTCTGCACAGGATGCTCCAGCCTTTGGGTCAGGAACAGTCTCCTCCACCCACGGGGGATTCATTTATTGGAAGGAAAGAAGTGCTGGCACTCACAGCAATGTCACTCCTTTCTTTTTGCATTGTTGGGTTTGGGGGGTTGGGGTTTTTTCCCTTTTTATTTATCACCTCGTAAGCACCTGACCCCTCAGAAAGGAAAGAAACAAAGCTGTTCCATCCTGGAGGATACTCCAGGCATGGAGGTGTCACTGGAGCTCAGAGGGGATGGGGAAGAGCAGCAATTCACATCTTCTCCAAGAAACAACCAGCTTCAGGAAAATGGAGGGATGGAATCATGGAAAAAAGCAAGGGCAGGTCCCCCTCCAGGGATTATCCAGCAGCTCCTGTGGGAATCACCCCCCAGTTCAGGGTGGGTTCAGCTGGGGATCCCCCCCACATGAGGAGCAGAGAAATTCCTCTGTGAATCACCTGGAAATTCAGAGGAATCCATGTGGGCTGTTCCCAACTGCCCCTTCCCCTGTACCCTGATTTCATGGTGTGTGCACTAAAGATCAAAGTAAAAAGGAATAAAATAAAGTTTAGGGAAAATTTGTGCTGCTACTCTGCACGTTCTTTTGTTATTTGTTGTGAAAATTGGGAGTCTGGCCCTGGGTGTGTCTCTAACACCCATTTCCACTGAGAAGGGTGTTTTTCTTGATAGTATTTCTTGACTAGAAGGATTTTTTAGTGCCCAAGGGCATTGCTTTACTGATGTTTTCCTTGCCAAACTTCACGAGTTTGCTCTGAGCTTCACCCCAAGTCACGCTTTCTGTTAATTTTTCTCACAAACCTTTCTACTCACGACATTCTTCAGTCTCCTAGTAAATCACATTTATTAAAAAGCAGTGAGAAAGGAACCCACTTGAAGTTCCTAAACACCTCCTCTCCCAGTGAGAGCGAGCAGACACCCAAACCTTGTTTCTTTTACTTTTACAAACAACATACCAGAGGCCTGACACCTTTTTATAGCATCAGTGTGACCTCCCAGCCTTCCCTCAAGGAGTGACTTCATCCCTGAGCAATGCTGGATACACCAGCAGTGCATTAAAATGCAATATCCCACGGGCTGTGATTTATGGGCTGTCACTTAGAGCAAAGCATCCTACATCTTAATTGGCTCCTCCTTTCCAGCTACTTGGTTTGGTTGGGAGATGAGAAATTTTTCACCCACCATAAATTTTCATGGGAAGACAGATCTTTGAAAGGCAAAGGAGTTAAAAGGTGTAGAAGTGAAGCAGTGTCTCTGTGCAGTGCATGGGAATGCAGCATGGCAAGTAATGATGCATTTTTCTTTGCCCAATTTACAGGTGTCAGGGTTTTTCCTGATGGGATCAGCTCTGTAAATCCATAGGGAAAAAGCAAAACAAAACACACCTTTGTAACAGCCCCAGGGAAATCAGTGTCAGCAGAATATCTCCAAAAGCTTCAGAGTCACAGAGATCATCAGCTAATTCCAAAAATCCATAACATATCCATGAAAAAAAAATTAAAAAAACCTTCAACCCTTGATTCGTCTCACACCTGACAGGCAACATGTTGCTTTCAGGGTCTAAGATCCTTAAAACCCTTTAAATCAGACAGAAATCCTGTGTGCACTGGCAGCATTCTCCTTGAGGAAACTTTAATCTTCTTCAGCCCCATGGATTTTCAGTTAAAAACTATAGATCTGAAATTACAAACACTGTCTTAGATCAAAGAAATGCTTGTCCAACATGAGCAGAAAGGAGTTAATTGTACAGATGCTGTTTCCATGAGTCAATTATAGGGCTGTTAATTACAGATTTGTGCTCAAACCCATCTCCATCCCATCCTGTGGATAAATTATGTAGGTCATTTTTTCCACATTTCAACCCCCTTCCTTCCCAAGACATTTTGTTTTCTTCAGAATTTTCCTGTCTACACAATAAACCCCACATATTATCAAGAATCCACCTGCTGTGGGACCAGTCTCCTTGCACTGAGCCACCCCAGGACACTTTGGGTTTGGGGGAAAACACCAGAAATAGGGGGTTTGCTATGCTGGGTGGGACAATCAGCCCATCCCTGACACTTGTCCAACACCACATTCCCTTCATTTCTGAGCCCTGCAGAGCCCTGGCTGAGCTGCAGAAGGTGTTTTCTGACTCCTGTCCTTCAGCACATTGATTTCTCCAGAGCTGGATTTCTCTGCCTTGTCCAATGACTCCACGCAACCCAAACATTTCTTTTGTATTGATTTAGTCTCTCTGTTGGACTATTTGATTTTCTGTTTGGCTGCTTAATCCTTACAATATTGATATTTTTCAGGCTGGCAGCCAAATAAAACCTTTGGAGACATATGAAGTACATATTAAGAGTCTCATTGCCCAATAAATTAAGGGCACAAATTATACACCCAAATCTGATGAGCGTGTTATTACAGATCACACATTTTGGCACCGTGGTGCTTTACAAAAGAGAATTATATTCATTTATTCTTGTGTGGAATTTAAAATTCCAATCAGCAGAACCACAGAGGGGGATTATGTTACCTTGGACTTGAATTCAATTGTGTTTTTAATTCTATTAAAACTCCAAGCTTACACAATAAAATGATTGTATGTATCTGATTAGGATCTTAATGACATGTTTGCCTATTACTATAGCTGTTCAAAACTTGAATAAGCTTTCTACCCCTTGGAAAATTCTGGGGAGCAAGATGGTATTTATAATATTGAGCAGAAGTTTAAATACACAAGACACTAAAGGGAATAGAACAATCCTGACACACAGACAGCATTTTCTCAGTCCTACTGGAAAAAAAATTAAATCATTCAATGATACAAACCAAAATGACACTTGATCTCTGAGATCTGTGGTGGTCAGTTTAATTAGTCCATTCAAAATTAAATGTTAATATCAGTTTGAGTCAGATAAAACTTCTCTGTGTCTAGAAAAGAGTAGGGAGAGGTGACAGATCTGCAGTGCCACAGTTTGTGACAAGAAATAGCCTTTGACCTGGCAGACTGATCCTTAAACAAGACTGTAAGGCTGCCCTTATTTAAACACTATTATTAACCTTAGATTGTGTCTTGGGGCCACTTAACTGGAGCCATTGACCCAACAGAGTTTTGCTCTTCAGCACAGAGAGAAGTCAATGCACATGATACTTCCCATGCAAAANGTGGGTGGGGTGTCTGTGTCCTGAGATGTCAGGGAGGAAATAATTAATGTAGGAAATAGAAGTATTGGGATACTGCAAGCCCAGATGAAGTCAGGTTTTACACTGACTCAGACTAAAGAGGGTCTCTTCTCTCTTATGTTCTTAAAACCTAAAACCTTGGGCACATTTGAGAGCTTATAAAAGCTGAGGAATCAAGTCCATCACTTCTCAAAGGCTTCTCCCCCAGGCTCCTCAGCCTTGGGAAAATGCTGATGGGATGATGCTGGTCCTGCAGAGCTCAGTCAAACTGTGCTTTGGCTGCTCAAAGGATCCCTTACAGTTCATGTGCAGAAAATATTTAGTTTATACATCCTCAATTTGAGATGAAATACTGAGCAGTGATGACTGAAACTCGAGGTGTGGAGCTGTCAGATAAAACAGCCCAAACTGCAGATCAAGGTACAAAACCCAGTCCCTTGTTCCAGCAGATTTCCAGAAAATGTAGCCCAAAAAGTTGTCTTACTTGCAGAAATGTTGTGTTCACACAACCCTGTCACCTCAGAGGGCTCCTGCTCTTCTCTGACCTTCTCAGGTGAGCCCCAAATTCCTTTTTTTCCACTCTAATTTTAGACACAGAGAAAGAAAAACCTAAATAAATGAACCTCATGTTTTCAGAGCTCAGCAAAGGTTCAGGGTCACTCCCTGGTCTGTGCAGAGACATCAGTCATCGAGCTTTAATAACTCACATTCTGTGGTAGGCAGTATTTAAAGTCAGAGAAACCCAACACACATAAATCCTCATCAACTCCACTGTCCTATTTTCTTTCTGCCACACACAGTTTTGCCCAAAGTGTGGAAAGATTTGTTCACAAAACAGCAAAGAAAATCACTTCCTCCCTCCCTCTGTCTCTGCTGTGTCTCCAGAGTGTTAATTTTTAATTCCTTCTGTCACACAAACCATCAGGAATGGAAGGAAAGAGGCTCAAGAGCAGGAAATTCAGAGCCAAGATCAAGTCTTTGGTACCACAACTCAAAAATGAGCTTAAAAGCAACAAACCCCAACCAGAGTCAGTAGATAACCAACACCAGAGTGATTCAGAATAATGCAATAAACTGCCCCCCAAAAATCACCCAACTCCCCCATCCACAGAGCAGCAAGAGGAGCCCCAAAAACCCCCAGGGATTGAACAACAGAACAACCTGGAGCACTGGCCCCAATTTTGAGGGGATTAAGCAAAGCTCTCCCCTCCAGAGACTTCAACAGAAACTTCCTCAGATTGGAGAGATACAGTAAAAAAAGCAATTTAATTTCTTCCATGGCATTTATAAGTAATAAAAGCAGCACCAGGCAGTTTCCAAAACTAATGGTGAGGTTTTGCAAGGATATTTGTGGGATATCCAAGACTGGCACCCTCCTTTATAATTTATTTCCAAGCAGGGCTCTGCTCCTCCAGCTCCCAGCCTGGGGTTTTCATAACCAGGTCCTGAGACAGTGTGAAAAAAAATTAAATATAAAAAACCTCCAAATAACTGCAACAAAAATTTTAAAGTATTATGACCAAAGGGTCCATTGCGAGGTTGGACAAGCCTGGAACAACCTGGGATAGTGGAAGGTGCCCATGGCAGGGGTGGAACTGGGGGATCCTTAAGGTCCCTTCCAACCCAAACCATTCCATGAGTCTAAAGCTTTTAATTCAAGTCTAGACAGGATTCCTCACACAGAGCCCAACCACAAACTGCTCCCTCCACCTGAACTAACAGCAGCAGATTCACCTCTAATGTATTATGTTTTTTCCAGTGCATTTTTAATGCAGCCATCACTTCAAATCTGGTCACCATGATTACTGAAAATACACTCCCATGATGAGAGTTCCATTAACCCCCCCAGCTCTCACAGAGGTAATGAAAGCAGCAGGATGGATCTAATCTCTTACCACCCAGATGTCTGATGGCTTTAACTGGCCTTAATTATAGTTTAATTACTCTTACAGTGAGCAAAAGTTGAGATGCTCTGTGGCTGGCAGATGTATTTATTCAGCTATTACTATTAAAATTTAAATGTTTCATTTCACAGACTGCTGTGATGTTAGAAAGAATTAAGTATCCAATTAATAGCACCCAGTAATAGGTGGATAACAAGGATAACTCCACTTACAGCTACAATATCAGGATAAAGAAAATAGAAAACTTCTTACTGAGGACCAAGGTGAAACTCTGCCATTTGTATCCCTGGTTCCTGACTGTACTTTTGTAATTGTTTTTGAGAACACAGCCCTGCTTTGCTGTGCAGGATAGAGATGTTTCCTCTCCCAGAGTATTTCTAGTACAAGGAAACAAAACCAAAGGTGCAGGAGCTGAGCTGGGAATTGGAATTTGGATGTGAGGGAGAACCAGGGATTTGCTCACAGCACACAGGGGGTGATGAGTGATGGGAAGTCGGTGAGAGGAAAACATCTGCCTTTGGTTTGGGGTGGAGGGCTGTCCCTGCAGGCAGCTCTGTGTCCCCAGCCATGGGACAATCCCTCCTTCCCCAGTGGTCACACAGAAATCCGACTTATCTCACCCTGGATGTGCTCATTCCAGCATTGCTGCTGGGGGAGATTTTCCAAGGCACTGCCAATCTGCTTAGCTGTGCCCCTGCTGAGGAGCTCACACAGCACAGCCCACTCCCCAAATCCTCCAAATCCTGCCTGGGGCGAGTTATCCCACCCAGGGCTGTCACCCCCCCTGTTCCTCTGGCAGCCACCCCACCCGTGCCAGCACCCAGGGGCTTCTTCAGCCCCTCTCTGGGAGCCAAGAGCCTCTGGAACCCCCCTGTGCTGTCCTTGGAAATTAAAGTTCCCTCCAGAGCTTTCTGCAACAAATGGCAGAGGGGGTTTGTCTTGGCTTTGGGGAGCACGGGCAGCTCCCAAAGAACATCCATCCGAGGGGGGAGGAAGGATGAGGTCCTGCAGGAAGGGTTAACTTGGCTTTGGTAGGACTTCTCTCAACTCCTCTCTCCTTGGTGACATCCAACAGAGTCATCCAGAGAGAATTTGGGGCAGAAATCTGCTTTAGTCTCGTGCAGGAGGGGCCTGAGGAGCTCCACCAGAGCAGCCACCTTTGGAGAACACCCAGCTCTGACCTGCTACAAGAACTGTGAGGAACATGCAAGTCACTGAATCAGTTTGATCCCTCTTTTGTCAGATTTTGAGCTCGTGCTGCCCCAAGGCTGACAGCCCACGTGTGTCCTGCCCTGCACCACACACTGCTGCAGAGCACATGCAAAAACTATATCTGGGGTATGAAAGCCAGGGACCCTCCATTTATAATTCATTACATGCCAACAAAAGCCTGTTGTTGGGGAAAAAAAACATTTGCAAGCATCTGGATGCTTAAACAAGCACCAGAGGAAGTTCATTAATATAGAAATTGAAGTTAATTAACTAACTGATGGTCTCCTCTGTTCCATTTGCTTTAAAGCCATCCACATCCTTCCCTTGGTCTACTGACTAGCTTTATTCAGCTTCAGTTACTATATCAAAGTGATATATTCTGCTTACAAATTCAAGGCAAAGCCCATTTATCTATTACAGAAGGAGAATGGATTTACATTTAAATGGGTGTTCTTCATGTATCTAATAACTCAGTTGAGTAATCAAAGAAGTACAATCTAAGCAGGAGCTTCTCTGTGTTTGGCATTAATAAAGCCCACAAAATTCCTCCATACATTCCTCCCAATTTATTTATATCAGGAAAATGGGAAAGCTGTTGTTCCCCAGCTGCAATCAGCCACCAAAAAGGTTGGTTGGGAATTAACAGGCTGCTTGCTCAGGCTTATGTTTCAGTTAAAAATTCAGGCTCAACAGGACAGCAAGGAATTACCACTGTGCCCGGACCTTCATTCCTTTAAAAAAATGAATAAATAACGCCTCAAAGGTGTGAAGAGAAGTTTGGCAACAGAACTGTGGCCACTCAGAGCAGCAGGTATTTTGGGTTCTCTGCATTCCGTGAAAAACTGCAGGGCTGATCCAAGCAAAACAGTTTGTAAAGTGAAGCACACTTGGAATAGGAAAAGGCAGATAGGAAATAAAATTCAAAATTATGGTAATCAACTTTTTAATTCCTTTTCCTCGGGCTACACTTGGATTATCTAAACATATGCAGGAAAACGTGTGCAAGCATTAAAGCCCAAGTAACTCCAGCTGATCCAAACCCACGAGTCATCTTCCTAATGAATGGCTTGGAAAGCATAAAATTTGCTGTTAAATTATGAGTTATAGTGATTTCGATGGCAGCTCGACCCCAAAACCCCAAATCAAAGACAAGCAAGGAGAATTTGGATGGAGACACAGAGAATTCCACGCTCCCTCACTCGTGGATTATTTCCACTGCAGCAAAAAGTCCCAGGAGCTGAAGAGGTCCAAGGAAACATTTAAATGAGGAGAGTTTGGGACTCAGCACATCCCTGCTGCTGTTTGACTGCAGGGACTGTGCAGCTTCCCACCATGTAGACAGCAGATGGTCTAAATAGGGCTAATAAAGATACATTAATGCTTCTGTTGCCTTCCTTGTAAATAAGATTTCCCTGTGGGCTACTAATTTCTCAGCCATTTCTGTCCAGCTGATGACCACGGATCCCAGAGCTGGGTATAAAATGTTTGGCTCTGCTGAACACATTCACCATCTCATCCTCTTTGGGTGTCTTTAGGGTCATGTAGGGCCCATGTCCCACAGCATGAAATCTGAATTTTAGGAGGAAGTTCACTGCTGTGTGGTGCAAAGCTGAGCAATGCAGTTGTTTGCTGCTGAGCTCTCGGGGTTTAGGCTTAGAAACAACTCTTGGGTAAGTTATTTATCCAAGTTATTATAAGTTATTCGAGGTAAGCAGTTGGAATGTCAGTATTTTCCCAAGTCAGTGGTGGCTGAACTTCCAAGCAAAGCCCAGAACAATCGTGGGTCACTTGTTTGCCTCAGTGCCAAGTGCTCTTCACCCACCCTGCACCACTCACGAGCTCTTCTCCATCCCCCACTGCCTTTGAGCAAAGCAGAGACAGTGGGAGAATCCCAAACCTCTTCCTCTCCCAGCAGGAACCAGGAGAGGAGAGCAAAGCAGAGCCAGTGCTGGAGAAAATGCCTCCAACAAATGAAAACATGATGTGCTAAATAAACCCAGTTCCATTATCAGCTCTGCTTTCCACCTGCAATTACAGTACATTTCAGCTGAATATTTTTTCCTGGCAACTGAAACAGTTTCATTACAGCCTAAATATCTGACAAGGAAGCTGACTGCAGGCTTGTGAAAAGCAATTATTTTGGACACTGATTACTTCCCATGCAGGCAGAGAGAGTTTTAACTGCAGAGAGCTGGGAAAGACCACAGCTCTGTGATGGACTACAGTGTCTGGAGGAGTTAATTAATGTGCTGGGGTGAGTAGGAAGAAAGAAACTCTGCAAACACCCAGCTTAACATTCCAATTAATTGACATGAAATAAATTAATATGTTTAATTTCAATGCAATTAATTTATTAGGAAAAAAAAAAGCCAGCCTAGAGACAGATAGCTGGTACATCTGGTGCAACAACCAGAGCAACATCAAGTTCCCATAGCAACATATTTGTTAGAAACAAGGCAAACATGCTTAGGATGATGTGGGGTTGGTTTTAAACACCACAGTGATGCCAACTGCACCAACAGGACTCAGGGTATTGAGATAAAAACTTCAGAACAGCTCTGAAGACTCATTTTCTTCCTCTAAGCTGAGAGGGCACTGAGGTGAGATCTGCACTAAATCTGGAAATGCAGGTGCTGAGGTGGGAAAAACCAGCTCAGCCCTGTATTACATCAGTGCTGGTGTCTCTGTCATGGGCTCAGCCAGGGCAGAATTTGGCATCCCAGCCCTGAGGACAGAGGGAATTGCATTCATAGCACTCCAAAGTCTTGTGTTGGGGGTCAGAGGTCCTCAAAATGACTTCATTAATTAGAAAGAGGCAAAAAGGCACCAAAAACCTGTCAGTCACTGCTGTAATTTTATTTTTGTTATCGGTGAGTCATGTCTAATGCAGTTTCAAAAATATGAGGAGTCGTGGCACACGTTGCAACACATATTATTATTATTAATTATTATTACTTTTCAGAGGAGGCTGCCTGCAGATTTAGTCCCCTAAAGCCTTTGCAGACACCACATTCCCTGTTTGTCACTGTGGGTGATGGACCCTGAGCCCCAGAGGCTTAAACACTTTGCCAAGGTGTCCAGGAGGTGCAAAATGCAGAGGGGGATGTTCAGGGAGATCCAGGGGCTCCAAGACTTACCTGAGCCACTGCAGTTTGTTCTTCTTCCTGAGCTTTAAAACAAGTCAGAACCAGAACAAAAAAATCCTGAAGTGGCCAACTTGGGTTGTACTTTCAACTGGATTCAGACAACCAGAGATAAATTGATGCCCTGACCTTTCTCAGGGGTGTGAGACAGTGATTTCCTTCCCCTTTAAATGCCATTAAGTGGATGTGACATTCAGTTGAGATTTTATTGACAAGTGAATATTCCCCACGCAATTATCAATCCCAACCACTCCCTGCTGGATCAGGGATAATGACAAACACTTCACGTGCATTTAACTGCTGAATAAACCCACTGTTCCACTTCTTAAATTCCAGCTGTATCATAAATCTGCTCCTTTTCTTCCCTTCCTTTAAAAAGCACCAGCACTCGCTTAAAATCAGCTTTTAGAGGAAATTTTCATCCTTGTGCTGCTCTTGCTCATTAATTATTGACCAACACGTTCAAAACACAGCAGCATTGATCACAAATTTGTAATTAAGGCTGACTTGTATTTTGCACTTAAAGCAGATGTTCACATCCTTTGTTTCCCCCCTATTTCATAACAAAACTCCTCTGAATATTTAGGATTTTACTGAAGTATTCCACAATTCTTTCAATGTGTGGGTGCCACCACGAGCTCAGCTGTTTTTTGGCTGCCTCATTTCGGGAATGGATCAACACAGGCTCCAATATCAATGTTTTACTGAGCAAAACACAGTTGATTTTAAGTTGTTTCCTCTAATGGCTGTGATTATCTGCTGTGCTAAGGCTCCTTTACCCCATCCTTGGTTCTCCAGAGATGATACCACAGAAAGATAAAAGGCCAGAGGGTAATTATATAGCTTTTCATTTCTCCTGATCTCAAAGCATTGGGTAAAACACATCAATGCCTCCTACACACACACGAGTCAGCTCTGAAGATTTACCTGGTAAATAAAGGAAGATGTCAGGTTTTCTTTCAGGGATTAATATTAAAAAAACTCCTTTTATCTCCTGAAATACTTTGATTTTTTGCAGCTAACCTGTTAGCTTGGCTGGAGAAGGATCTGAGAAATGAAAGAAGTCCCTCTAGGAGTGTGGGTACTTCTGTTACAGTAGAAGTAATAGAGATAAATTTGGAAATAGAATCAGAATTGGGATGGCCATCTTTGGAATCATTTAGGTTGGAAATTACCCCCAGGATCATCCAGTCCAAGCACTAACCCAGGTCCCCAGGCACATCTACCTGATCTTTGAATATTTCCAGACATGCTGAGTCCACCACTGCCCAGAGCAGCCTCTTCTGCTGCTTGGCCACCCTTTCTGTGAAGAATTTTTCCCCAATATCCAACTTAAACCTCCCCTGGCACAACTTGAGACCATTTCCTCCTGTCCCATCCCTTCTTCCCTGGGAGCAGAGCCTGAATCCCACCTGGCTACAACCTCCTTTCAAGAGTTTTAGAGAGCGACAAAGTCCCCCCGAGCCACTTTTTCTCCAGAATATTCTCCCCAGCCTTCAAATAAACTTATGTTTCCAAGCTGAAATCCCAGGAATGCTTTATTCTGACTTTCAAATGAGAAAGAGAGGCCTGAACACTCAAAGCTCTTCAGACAATGGTGGAGTTTAAGGTTTTTTTTTCTCTTTTATCCATCACACCAGTTAAACAGAGTCCAAACCTGCACAGCCAGTGTTGTGCCAACAGTAAAAAAGCAGATTCTGTTGGTCAGAGCTTTCCAGCTCTGGAATCAGGAGGTGCCTTTTCCCCAGGTTGGTTTGGGATTTACTCTCCAAGGAGCCAACACACATCAGTGCAATTCCCAGAGGAATCCCAGGGTGGATTCCCAGGCAACCCCCAGGGAGATCCGTGCCCTCTGCTTTAGCACAGCAGCCCAAAGACATTATTGCACCAGAATGGCCACAATGTTCTCAGGCACAGGTCTGTACTGGTCTAGACTGGTCCATATTGGTCTGTGCTAGTCCCTGCTAGTCCCTACTGGTCTATACTGCTCTATGCTGGTCTGTACTGGTCCATATTGGTGTATACTGGTCTGTACTGCTCCATACTGTTCCATGCTGGTCTATACTTTTTCATACTTATTCCTACTGGTCTGTATGGTCTATACTGGTCCATACTGGTGTATACTGGTCTGTACTGCTCCATACTGGTCTATACTTTTTCATAGTTATTCCTACTGGTCTGTATGGTCTATACTGGTCCATACTGGTCTGTATGGGTCCCTAATGGTCTCTACTAGTCCATACTGGTCCCCAATAATCTATACTTGTTCCTACTGGTCTATATTGGTCTATAATGCTCCACACTTGTCCCTACTGATCCACACTGGTCTCTACTGGTCCATACTGGTTTGTATTGGTCCCTACTTGTCTATACTTTTTTATAGTGGTCTATACTGGTCCCTACTGGTGTGTACTGGTCTTAGTGTTGTATGCTGATCTGCATTGGTCCATACATGTAACAGATGTTATTCAGACCTCACACACCTGCTCCTCTGCAATTCAGTGAGTGAACAGCCCCTGAAATCAAGTGCTCTTAGAGAAGGGAAGGAAAAAACCAAAGAGAACATTGTACCTTCCTAAAGAAACAAAAGTCAAGCAGATTTGCAATGAGGAATCCTAAAAATTCTTGGGTTTTATTTTTTTTTTATATAATGATTCTATTGCTGGGATATCTGGAGGGAGTAATCAATAGGAGAAAGTGGTTTTTTGTGGTGACATTACCATATGGAGTCATTTTTCCTGGGCATAAGGAGGATTTCTTCTAATGAGCTTTTAGCAGAGTAATGGGAATTTTTGTCTTTGACAAGAGAAAGGACAAACAGAGTTATCTAAAATGCTACTTGGCTGATTTTGATTACCTGGTGCCCTTTTAAATCCAAGGCATGAACACATTTGTAAAGTCTCTCCAAGAGGACGAGAAGCTTGGATTGAGGAGTGTTTATTTTTGATTGGAAAGTAAAGCCCAGGTTTATTCTTTCTTACTCCCTTTAAAAACAATGTCTGTTATAAGGTTATGACTGTCATCAAGGTCAATATGTTTCTATTAGTGATACACAGAACTAGGCAAAAAACTAAGTTAAAAGTCAACATTTGTGTCAGATTAAAAAAATAATAATTCCAAAATAGCAAAATTCTCTGTAGTTCATCAGCTGAAAAAATACATATTTTTATTTCTTGCTTGTTTGCAACATTTCCATTTCCTTTCCCCTTCTGGAATACTTAGAAATGCTGAAAATGTGGAGTTGGGATTTTCTCTTTCATTCATGGGTCTCTCTCAGACTTGCTCAAGACTCTGTGGAATCATCAAACTTAAAGTTGGTATTAATGAGCAGCAGCTTGTAGGTAAAAGGAGGGAAGAGGAGAGTGAAAAAGTGAATAATAGCAACCATGAAATAATGATATATAAGGAAAAAATGGACGAGCTGGTGCTTTATTCATTTTTCTGTTAGTTACATGAAATGATTTGGTGAATTAAACCCCAAAAAATCTGGAAAGCAAAAGGAGTGTCTGGGGGGGAAGCACAGAACAGCATAAACCCTATATAAGGGGGTCACCTCTCCCTGAGCTGGGCAAGTCCAGCTGCTCTAACTGGAGTGGCACAGCAAGAAACTTCCAGAAGCATTAGAGGGAGTCCAGAATTCCCAGCACCTCTGAAAATAACAGTTACAAGACACCACTCAGTGTTTTCAGAACAGAAAAGTCAATTTTCAGCAGAAAAGTCAATTCTGCTGGTTCCATTCTTTAANTCAGTGTTTTCAGAACAGAAAAGTATAACCTTCAATTCTGCCAATTCTATTCTTTACAACACGAGGTTTTCCAGGGTTTAGACCCCTCTGAGCTGCACATCATGGACCCAAAGGATCACACAAGTGCTGCTCCTGGGAACTCCATCCCCACCTCCTTCCTCACATCCCAGGCACTGACAGAGGATCCAGGTTCCCTCCAGAAACCCCCAAGTAATTTCCAAGGGGATGCAGTGCCCAAGTTCCTGCAGTTTTACTCTCAGGCATTCAAGCAGCTCCAGTGCTGTGTGTGCTTTAGACATTTGTAGGGAGAAATACGGGGTGAAAAGTCCTGAAATAACTTTGCTGCAGCTCAGAGCCGGATGCTTGAAGTGGCTCCAAAACATCAAAGGCTTTGTCTTGTCTTAAAGTAGGAAAAAGCCTCTTAAATAAACTCTTAAACTACCCAGCTTGTACATCCTGCACCTAAACCACAGGAAAATGACTTTATAGTGCAGGAGCCTCCCGAGGTTACGGGACTCAGAGCTGCCTGCTCAGGAAGTTTTGTGTCCCTGAATATTCCTGTGGATGGGAAGTGTGGCCATGGCAAAGGATGAGCAGCATCTGCTGGGCTGGGTGAGTTGGGTAAAGCAGGATGTGCTGGCACTGGAGTCTCTCCACCCCTGGGGGAGCACTTTTACCCCCTCGCTCTCTGAATATTTATGGCTCAAACACAGCTGGGCTGGAGTCGCCTTGGCTGCACCTTCTCCCCCTAAAATCCCTCCAGACTTTGCCTCAGGGCTTTTAGTGAGGCTTCAAAGAGGAGATGCCTCTCAAATTCAAGTTGGTGTGTATTAACCACCGTGTGCAGTGTGAAACAGGGGGGAGCACTGCTGGCCTCACACTGAACCTCAGGAACCAAAGCCCTGATAATTCCATGAACTGCAAAGTCTTCAGGGGACCTGTGAACATGAATTTCCTGTGTCTTGAGGGGCCACAACTGAGTTATTGTAACAGTACAGGGAAGGATGGAGATGCTCATCCCAAGTAACAGCACATGGAAATGAAGTGTATTTGCTGCCAGCACAGGTCACATCTCCAAACCTGGCTCTGTTTCTGAGCATCTTTTATTCAGAAAGTCGCTGCAAAAGCAAGAGTGGGAATGTCTCTGAGGAGAACAGCAAAACCTGATTTTACACGTAATTCAACAAATACCTTCNAGAAGCATTAGAGGGAGTCCAGAATTCCCAGCACCTCTGAAAATAACAGTTACAAGACACCACTCAGTGTTTTCAGAACAGAAAAGTCAATTTTCAGCAGAAAAGTCAATTCTGCTGGTTCCATTCTTTAAAACACGAGGTTTTCCAGGGTTTAGACCCCTCTGAGCTGCACATCATGGACCCAAAGGATCACACAAGTGCTGCTCCTGGGAACTCCATCCCCACCTCCTTCCTCACACCCCAGGCACTGACAGAGGATCCAGGTTCCCTCCAGAAACCCCATTTGAATTTCCAAGGGGATGCAAAGTTCCTGCAGTTTTACTCTCAGGCATTCAAGCAGCTCCAGTGCTGTGTGTGCTTTAGATATTTGTAGGGAGAAATACGGGGTGAAAAGTCCTGAAATAACTTTGCTGCAGCTCAGGGCCAGATGCTTGAAGTGGCTCCAAAACATCAAAGGCTTTGTCTTGTCTTAAAGTAGGAAAAAGCCTCTTAAATAAACTCTTAAACTACCCAGCTTGTACATCCTGCACCTAAACCACAGGAAAATGACTTTATAGTGCAGGAGCCTCCCGAGGTTACGGGACTCAGAGCTGCCTGCTCAGGAAGTTTTGTGTCCCTGAATATTCCTGTGGATGGGAAGTGTGGCCATGGCAAAGGATGAGCAGCATCTGCTGGGCTGGATGAGTTGGGTAAAGCAGGATGTGCTGGGACTGGAGTCTCTCCACCCCTGGGGGAGCACTTTTACCCCCTCGCTCTCTGAATATTTATGGCTCAAACACAGCTGGGCTGGAGTCGCCTTGGCTGCACCTTCTCCCCCTAAAATCCCTCCAGACTTTGCCTCAGGGCTTTTAGTGAGGCTTCAAAGAGGAGATGCCTCTCAAATTCAAGCTGGTGTGTATTAACCACCGTGTGCAGTGTGAAACAGGGGGGAGCACTGCTGGCCTCACACTGAACCTCAGGAACCAAAGCCCTGATAATTCCATGAACTGCAAAGTCTTCAGGGGACCTGTGAACATGAATTTCCTGTGTCTTGAGGGGCCACAACTGAGTTATTGTAACAGTACAGGGAAGGATGGAGATGCTCATCCCAAGTAACAGCACATGGAAATGAAGTGTATTTGCTGCCAGCACAGGTCACATCTCCAAACCTGGCTCTGTTTCTGAGCATCTTTTATTCAGAAAGTCGCTGCAAAAGCAAGAGTGGGAATGTCTCTGAGGAGAACAGCAAAACCTGATTTTACATGTCATTCAACAAATACCTTCCCCAGCACCCCACTGCTGGTGTTCCCATAACAACAGAGGAGATGCTCCACCGACCCTGCTGCTCATGGGCAGCACAGAGGGGAACCAGAGCTGCTGAAACACTTCCACCACCTTCAAGGATCAGATCTTTACCCAATAACTCAGTGTCAGCCTTGAAATACACCTGCAACAACACTTATCTTCACCCCACATCCACTGAAGGGGTTTTTGTATGAATGAAAACGTCAGCTGATCAAAACTAAACAAAAAATTTGGGTGCGAAGATGAAGAAGTAAAAAATTCAGGCTGAAAAAAAAGACATATCTAAGAGAAGAGCAAGTTTTGTAGCCTTTAAATTCTCCTGCATCATGGTGAACTCCACATATTTAATTCCATCAGGAGGTTTTGCAACACTGCATCCCTTTCCATGTGGAACAATGCAGTAACATGGAGAAGCTTCAAGAGTTGGACAGAGTGACACAAACTGTGCCACACAGGATGAGCTGTAGGGCTGAGACACCAGCAGTAAAACAATAAAGCATATTTGCAAAATAAATACAAACAAAAGAAAATCTATTTATTAAGTTAATTGGAAATTCAGCGAGGAAACAGCTAATATTTGCCTGGGGAAACTTGCTCTTCCATAAAGAATTGAGATTTCTTCCAAGGGCTAATACATATGCCTTGACAAAAGGTCTGTCCAATTTGGTCATATGCCCACAGGCTGTGGAGTTAATTATGGATAAGTTTAGTCAATTATTCATCTGTTTATTAACCACACCAGCCCCAGAAAATAAGGCAAATACTCTTCATCATACACTTCTCTCTACCAAAACACAACCCCAGCAACTCCTTCCTCATCACAGTCTTATTTCTGCTTATTAAAGGAAATAATGGCACAGGTGATACTTGAGAAACACTTCACACACAAAACCAGACCCTGAAGGGCAGGATCCTCCAGTGGACACCCTTGTGTCCCTGTGGTAAAACAAATGGAAGGAGACATTCACCAGCCTAAGAACCCCCCCAGCAGCCAGGAACTCCAGGAGGGGTTGGATTTGAGGTTGTAACACGAGGGATTTTCAATAAACACCAATCCTTCCCCAGTTTTGCTGCAGTCTGTGACCAGGGCGAGTTCCCTCTGTGTCCTGGTGCCAGCTTTGAAATGGGAAGGTGGTGCCTTGTCCCAGTGACCTTTCAGCTGCCTGGGCCCTGGTGAGATGTGACAACTCTGTCACACCTGGGGGACAACACTGCAGAGCTCTGAGTAGTCCAGTGAGCCACAAAAAATCCTCACTGACGTGATGCTTTACACTGTTAATGGTTTAGATTTGTGAAGGGGAAAAAAAAAAATATAAGCAGAAAATGGCACGTGGAGTTTCTTAACGAGGAGTGATGGTTTCAAACTGCCAGAGGGAGGATTAGGTGGGATATTGGGAAGGAATTGTTCCCTGGGAGGGTGGGGAGGCCCTGGCACAGGGTGCCCAGAGAAGCTGTAGCTGCCCCTGTATCCCTGGAAGTGTCCAAGGCCAGGTTGGAGCAGCCTGGGACAGTGGGAGGTGTCCCTGCCCATGGCAGGGGTGGCACTGGGTGATTTTTAAGGTCCATTCCAATCCAGACTGGTTTGTGGTTTTAAGGAATGCACCTGTTGGAAGAGTGCTGTCCTTGGAGGTGTTCAGTGCAGCTCCTCACTGGCCCAGACCCAGCAGACCCCAAAGGCTCCTCACACACACAGGTCACATTTTCCCTGTGTCTGGAAAGGGAAACAGAGTCTCTGTACTGACCAAAAATGAGAAAAACTCTTCATTCTTCAGGTATGTCATGTTTAAAATGGGAACAAACAAAAAACAGTTCATCAAGAGCACTGCAGTATTCATTAATCCCTCATGTTAGTTGAGCTAATTAATAACATGAGAGTTACCAAGAGCAATTCCCCAACAGGATTTAGCACTGAATTATGAGAGTCATTGTTCACTGGAACTTTATTTAGCTAAAACCTCCTGTCTGGCAAGAAATCCTGTGTGCAGCTTGCCCTAAGCTCCATTCACAGAATTATTTTGGGGTGACTTGTTTCTGACCTGGGTGTTCCCTTGGGGTGTTGCAAGGAACACCAAGCAGGAATTCAATTTTCCTTGCACTTACCATGACACAAAGACTTTTGTCATTGCCTCGGTCACACTGTGCTGGCATCCATCCTAAATCCTGCAGGAAGCACAGTGTGGATGCTCCAGGCTGATTGGAGATCATCTCCTCTAATATGAAGCTGAATTAAATCAAATTGATGCAGTCCACAAGAATTCTCAAGGTTGTCTGGGACATCCAATCAAACTTTTACACAGGGCACAACCATAGAAAAATTCACTGATCCCCAGGAGCATGAAAGGCCCTTGATGTGACTCTTGTAAGAGTTATGGTTTCCCAAAATACTTTTCATTTCCTTGAAATGCCTTTTTTACAGGAAAATGGGAGATAACAGCTATTGCTAAGAAAATACTCATTTTTCTTTTTGGATTTCACTATTCATTTGAGAGGCTTCAACTCATGAAACTAAGAAAACTCTCTCAATAGAAAAAGCCACAGACACAAAAGCTCTGATTTTCAAATTTTATATTTCTTTTTTTTTTTCATGCAGGTGACATCACCAGCACATCCTTACAGCTCAACACTCCTTGGGCTCAAATTCTCAGGACAAATTCGATTTATATCAAATACAGCCTATCTGATAAACCAAATGCCTCTGTTTGTAATCATCAAATTACATTTAATCAGCCTAATTACCCCGAAATGAGCCTAAATCTGCACAATTAGCCAACCTGAAGCAGTTATCACCTCGTGGAATTAGATTTCAGCCCAGGACGTGTTGGACACCCCAACCCAACCTGGGGGTGTCATGAGCCACCAGCAGAGAGGCTGAGAGAGGGATGGAGGGATCAGGAGGGACCTGAACCCCAGAACATCCTCACTGGGCACCACAAGGGAGGGAGAACCACCAGCATCTCATACTGGGAGCACCAGTAAGAGCCCAGCACTGGCTGGGGACACAGGGAGCAGAGGGAGCCCCACGGGTTTGATGCATCACCAGCATTTTCACGTCCATAAACTGGGATGGACTGGAGTCGGGCTGGAGGGAGCTCAGCTTTGCAGTGTACTCTGCCTCCCTCTCCTGGTCTGTTCCCGGGAATTCTATAAATCGGCCGCTTTTGGTGCAAAAGGAACCGAGAGCAGCACGAGCCACAGCGGGATGTTTGTCCAGGGAGATGCCCAGAGCCTGAGATGAAATGAGTGGAGCCCTGGAAATCCTCCCCATCCGGACCCCAACCCTGTGCTGGGACCCCCAAACCCACATTTGTTGTGGCCCAACCAAAAGAAAGAGCCAAACCCCCAAAAATCCTCCTCTCAGATCACAGGGGTATCAAAGCCCAATAATTTCTACTCAGCCCTTTCTTAAAAGATCACATTCCCACTCCCTCATTTAATCATTTAAAATTTATTACAAAATTCCCTCCCCAAGGAAAAGAAGAGGGAGGAAGAAAAAAGCATCAGTTAAGCCATTATTGCTTAATTCAATCAACAAGAATGAAAGCAGCAGAAACATTACCCAGCTCAGGGAGAGTTAAGCACAACAAAATCCCTCTCCCCACAGGGAAAATAGAACTTTCCTGGAGTGCAGTCAAACAGCATTGGGCATTCCCATGTAACTGGGACCAGCTGGCTTAGAAAAGCTGGAAGGGAATGAGGAAAAAAAAAGAAAAAAACCTACTAAACCCCCCTGTTCTACTCAAAGGCAAAGCAGCAGCTCCAGCCCCAGCTTGGGTTTTTATGTGGATAAACCTAAATCTGTGATTAATGGTTGGCAATAGCTGGAATAGAGCAAAATGCTCAAGATCAATAGGATAATTGGCATTAGATGCAGTTAGATTTATGCAGTTGGATTCTTGAGAAGCTCGTTTGTATTTTACAATTTTCTAGTGTGTCTTGCCCATCAAAGCTGGGGATTATGTGGACTTTGGGTTTTTCCCACATGGTGAACATGAAAATATTAAATGGTGGGAAGACCCTGTTGGAAATGCTGGGCACTCATTTGAACCACCTCTGATTCTAAGTAATATCAAATTTTAAATAAAATGCAAAATTTAATGGAAAAAATTTCACTCGTGAAATGCCTTCTCTGGGGCTTCTGTGTGTGTATAGTCTTCACAGGAGTTAATCCCATTTAACCAACTGTGAATGTTAAATTACCCTTCTAATTCATTTACAGTTTGCCTTGAAGATAAAAGCTTTTATTTATCTGCAAAAACCAGCATTTTGCTGTTTACAGGAAAGAAATCCCACCTTATCAGTTTGGGGAGTTGGCATTTTTTATTTGATGTGTTTGCTGTGCTGACCACATTATTTACTAAACCCCTGATTCTTGGGAGGGGGGAAGCAACAAAACCTCAGCCTTCAATTAAGAAATTGCATCTCTTTCTAGAGGACATTCAGAAATCCAAGTCCAAAAAGTCTATTTTTTACTTTTTTTTTTTTAAAGCAGCCAACAGAGCTGGGGTTCCTCATCCCAGCAGCCTGATGCAAATCCACAGGAATTTGTGATGATGGATCATTGTTTTTTCAATCTGTGTTATCAGCATCTTAAACAGCAAATTGATAGATAAGCTGGTGAAAAACAAACTGCTCCCAGGCCTGGAAACGTGCTCCCCAGGTTGAATATATGCATTAAAAAGGAAAGAAAAAGGAAAAAAAAAGGGGGGAAAAGGAGTGGGGAGGAGGGAAGGAAAGAAAGATTTTATGTTTCTTGCAGAATATTTGTCTCTGTCTCAAAATACCTTTCAAGAAACGGATTTTCCTTTAACAGAAAATGTGTTTTCCTTTAAACAAGTGCTTGGTAGGAAATGAGGATGGAGACAGGAGTGTTTTCCTGGAGCACTGCAGGACAGCGGGCAGCACCACCGGGGGTCAGCACCACACCCCAAGGACGGCTGTGCTGCAAACCCCGGCTTTCCTGAAAATCCACAACGAGTCCTGTTGTGGGTACCACCCACAGCCAGGTATAAACTGGGGGACACCCTGAGAGGGACTGGATTATTTAGTGACCATTTTGGCAGAGCTGTTTTTAAACATCCCTTTGCCGCTGTTACCTGCCCACAGGTAAAAAAAGAGGAAGAAGTTCCCCTCCTCTGCAATCATAAAAAAGGACATATTGACTTCACCTCTTGTTTGAGCCATAACTGGAGTCTTCCCAGACTTCCCAGCAGCTGGGAAATATGGAATAACACAGTAAATGAACACACCCACAATGTGTGATGCCACAGCCAGTCTTTAATATATACTATTAATATAGGCTATTTAATATATACTATTTAATGCATTTAAGGGAACTGGGTTTGGGGTCTGCAAAACCGAATTCACCATCAGAACCCCTTGAGGACCCCGAGCAGCTCAAAGCAGGGACAGAAAGGTGCCGCAGGGAGAATGAAGCTTCATTTTGCTGTAACTCAAGGCATCAGACGCCTTTTGTTTTGCCAAGCCTTGACAGAGCCCCTCGGAATTCCCTGGAATTTCCCTGCTTTTTGAACCATTTAGGAGAGGGCAGCACTTCCCGGCTCCTCACAAAGGATGCTCGGTGCTGTGCCCAGGGAATGAAGGGACCACAACTGCCTCGCTCAAGTAACTGGGTGAGCAGGGCAAAAAAAAGGGCTGGTGGAAATAGAAATCAATGGGATTATCTGGAATTGCTGTGCCCAGAGCAGCCCCCAGGGAAGCACTCGTGCCATCACAGCCTGTCAGCACTTTGCTCCAAGGTCACAGCTCTGCCTGCTGGGCTGGGAGCCCTTAAAAAGGTGCTTTTGGGATCAAGCTTTACAGAATAACACTGCAAAAATGCAATATTGCTCCTTTGCAACCCATTTGCTACAGCCCTTGGGACACTGCAGGATCTTCTTTCTCCTCTGCAGGAAAAAAACATCCACTTTTCCCTCCCAACCTGTTCTGTCTTTGCACAGAGATTTGGTGATGCTACATTTTCACTCCCCAAACTAAGGGAATTGAATGCATTTTCCCTGTTCAAACACAGTTTTCTTGTGTTTAAATTCCATATATTGTATTTCCAGTCCAAGCCAAGATCACATATGGCTATTTCCAGGGTATTGTATTCTGGCTCTGTAGAAAATTTAGCTTTGGAAGGGTTCACATGTTTTTTATTTCATCACCACAGCCATTGCATTAACCAGAATGATAAAGCACAAAGGCAGTAACATTCATAATAATAACTCAATCTCATTCATCTGGTTTCCCAATTAAAATGGTGATGGCCTGGATGTGTTTCTAGTAAAATACTTGTATTATTCCATATCAGAATTTAGGAAAAATATCCATTTAGGGGATTCTCAAAAATCCCCACCCACCATAAAATAAGATAAAACCAGAGCAAAGGCAAATTCTTTGCTCCAAGTCTTTCATCCCCTTTTCTTTTTTATTAATGCATGGCCATTAAAATTGCCTCCAAGACCTCCCAAGAAAGAATAATGACTAATTCCTGTTTGTAGCTGCAAATCTAATCACACACACATTTTCAGTTCATTATTTTGGTGTCATAAAAACATGAGGGCTGCAATTGCAAAGAATTATTACATCCATATACTTTGCTATTCCTGAGCATTAATTGACAAAACCAAATTTGTCTGTCAGGAGGGCAGATGAACTCAGCCCATAATTGAATCAGGAGTAAATCAGCTCAAGTGGTTCATATACAGATGGTGTAATAATTGAGTCTATTGAGATGACAAGGAACAATTTATATTTAATTTATGCAGGAAAAATATGTTCAATATTTTCTGTTGCTGGTTTGGGGTTTTTTGTCAGACACTTGATGGCATATGACAGTCATAACATTTGGGAAAGGCTTTTCCTTGTTGTTTGAAGGACAAACCCCTCCTGCTGGGCACGATATAAATAGATGTAAGTACACAGACATTTCACAGTTCACAGGCACCCGTGGCCACTGTCTGCTCCCCCTCAGTGCCTGTGCTGGGCTGGTTTTAAACACATTAATGATGTCTATGTGAGACAAGGGACTCTCCCACAGGGCTCAAGTGACAGGAATTAACAGGCCATGGAGAGGAGAGGGTGGGATGCAGCCCCACAGTCCTGGATGCTGCTGCCTGTTTAGGTTAGTTTAGACCCCAGAAGTCCAGGGTACTACTCCAGGCAGTAAAGCATCCAAGGAAATGTGGACTCAGCTCCAGTCCAAGCCCAGCTTTCACCACCTCTTCAATACCCAGACTCCCCACCTCCCCATTTTTGGAAAATACTGTTTTTCTCCCTTCTTCCAAGCAGGAACAATCCATGACCCTCAGGGCAGCAGCTACTATTTGCTCATCAGAAACATCCAATCTCTGCTCTCAGAGCCCCCTGACCCTCTGTCTCAGCCAGGCACTGCAATTCCCATGAGCTTTCTCAGTCTGAAATAATCCAAAGCAGGAAATCCCGTCCCAGATAACGAACCTCCAGTCTGTTACACCCCACTTCGCCCACTGAAATCGTGTCTCCATCAATCCCTCATGCACTTCTCATCAATATTTCTGAGTATCAGGGAGTCAGTGCAGCCTCTGGGTCACCTGCAGCTTCCTGAGCAAACAGCAATGGCACAACATTTGTGGGATTAAAGGAGAATTGTAAAGCAATAGGAGACAAGTGGACTCCATCCACTGTTTCCTCCTGGGAGCACAAGGGTCCTTAATGAAGTGAGGAGAGGCAGATAAAAGCCACTTCTTTTTATCCCTAATAACATCTCATTCCACTGGGTGGAGAAGAAAAATATCAAGTGATCTTCCCATTTCATTTCTGCAGCCCCTCAATGTGTTCAGCTCATGCAGGAGCACATCATTGTCCCGGTGTGGTGAAGCACGGCCTGGCGTGGAGGGCGGCTGTGCCGGTGCCGCTCCTGGCGGCTCTGGCAAAGCTCTGGGTGAGCTGCAGCAGCCGCTCTGCTGCCAACCCTGGTGTGGGCCCAGGGCACCCACAGGCAGCACGGCCAGGCTGCCATCCCTGCCCACCTCAGTGCCCGGCCTTGCTCACCACCACCTCGGCTCCCCCGTGGCAGCGAAGGCTCCCCAGTGGGAAGGGACGGCCGCCATGTGGGCACGTCAGAGAGAGACTCTTTTTTTGACTCTGTCTCTGTTGAAAGAGAACAAAGGACTCATTTTTTCAGGGGCTTTGAGAGGTGACCCTTCAACAGAAGTGAACCTTCGACAGAGTTGGACAAACCCAGCAACCCCATGGACACACAGACCACGCCTCAGGAGGTGGGAAAAAGGGGCAGCTCTGGGCAGCTGCGCCTGCGCGATGGCTCGGGATTCTGGGAGGGACTAAACTGTCCCAACTGCCACCTTCCCACGTGCTCTTGGGACCACGTGGAGCTGGGAGAAGGTCACTGCGGTCNCCATGTGGGCACGTCAGAGAGAGAGAGTCTTTTTTTGACTCTGTTTCTTTGTTGAAAGAGAACAAAGGACTCATTTTTTTCATGGGCTTCAAGAGAGGTGACCCTTCAAGAGAAGTGAACCTTCGACAGAGTTGGACAAACCCAGCAACCCCATGGACACACAGACCACGCCTCAGGAGGTGGGAAAAAGGGGCAGCTCTGGGCAGCTGCGCCTGCGCGATGGCTCGGGATTCTGGGAGGGACTAAACTGTCCCAACTGCCACCTTCCCACGTGCTCTTGGGACCACGTGGAGCTGGGAGAAGGTCACCGCAGTCACCGTCATCACCACTTTTCTGCCAAGACCTCCAAACAGCCTCTGCCAGCTGCCCACGGCCCCCGGCCGTTTTCCCACAGCCACCAGGAGCGCTTTGCTGGAACCCTCATCCCCTTATCCCTCTGTCCCATCCCTGGGGTTCCATCCACCCCAGGACTTCCCCCGCTGCTGGTAACCTTTCCCTGGGACCTTCCATCGCTCCCTGGGAGACCCATTTCCACCCGCCACGATCCCCAAGCCCTGGGACTCCTCAATACTCTTTCCATTTCACCCTTGGGAACCCCCCAACTCCTGGGACTCCTAAGTCCATCACTAACCTTCCCCAGGGACCCCACCAGTCCTTGGGAGCCCAATATCCACCCCCACAAACCATCAATCCCCCCAGGACCTCCTGGGAACCCACTGGTGCTCACAGCGCCCCCCTCTGGCAGCGGAGCGAGTTGCAGTCTCCTGCTGCTCAGCGCCCCCTACTGGCTGCAGCTGTTTGCTGCACACAGAGCTTGATTCACTCACCAAGAATTAATTGCTTTCTAATTGTTCTGGTTGTCTGTTGTTCTTAAGCACCCTTGATATTCATTATTTCATATACAAATTTACCTACATATGTATTAATTTATATATATATTCCAAATAAAAGTTCTTATCTTTGTATTCAATTGCTGTGATCTTGTTGCCCTATATTAAACCATATCCTGTCATTTAAACCGTGACACACGTCAAAGAGGATTTTTACCCATTGCTTTTGTGTGAAGAGGTAAATGACATTTGTTCCTAATGCTGGAGTTGGGCCCTGGAGAGAATCAGATTATCCTCTTCTCTCCTAAAACACAAAACTCCAGAGGCTTCTGGAGCAGTTTGTTTCCAATATATTTCTTGTCATCTCAGAAAAACAGGGCTTTGGTTGTGACAAAAATGACACTTCTTTCTACACCAACGCACACAAGGTGATTTAGCATGGCAGTATCATGCTTGGAAAGCTGGCAGGGATTTTTTTCTACACATTCTGAAGCACCACAGTGATGAGATAAAGATTTATTTGGCTGCTTTAGAGCTGCTGAAGCCTGTCCCAACAGCAGAACATAAACCCAGCCACACAGCCCCACCCCTCGGGGGCTGCACTGTAGTCACAGGACAAGGAGTAACAGGTTCCAAGAGGAAGAAGGGAAATTTAGGTGACATATAGGGAAGAAATCCTTCCCTGGGAGGGTGGGAGGCCCTGGCACAGGGTGCCCAGAGAAGCTGTGGCTGCCCCATCCCTGGAATGGGGCATCAAAAGCCAGGTTGGAGCAACCTGGGATAGTGGGAGGTGTCCCTGCCCATGGGGGTGGGATGGGCTGGGCTTTAAGGTCTCTCCAAGCCCAAACCATTCCATGACTCTGTGATTGAGCATCACGAGCCAGTGATGCCCCCAGGAGGACCAGGCTCACCGAGTTCCTCTCACTTCACCCACCTGGTAACTCCTCCTGCTTCTTATTTTCCCCAAACTAGGAAACCTAACCCGAGGCACAGTAATTAACCCAGGCTGTTGCAATCATATTTGAAAACATCTTTGCTATCCACACCCCCTCTTCTCTTGGGAGAGCAAATGAAACAGCTTGTTATCATGAAAGATTTATCACTGACTAATGCACACAGGAAACCCGATGCACTAAGTACCAGGAACACATTCCCAGCCCTGATTCCGTGTGGTCTCACACCAACCAATCCCATTTTATGCTGATTTTCTCCTGTTGGCCATGGCAGGAAAGAAGAGCTGTCACTAAAGGTTTGCTCAGATGCTCTCAGAGCTGGAGCCTGAGCTCAATGAAGTGTTGAACTTCAGGGAATCCAGGGGCAGAAAGGATCCCAGCTTTGATGTGAACCCATCCCTGAAGTGTCCAAGGCCAGGTTGGACAGGGCTTGGAGCAACCTGGGATAGGGGAAGGTGTCCCTGCCCATGGCAGGGGGTGCAATGGGATGAGTTTTAAGATCCCTTCCAACCCAACCCATCCTGGGATTCTGTGACATCTCCTTCAGTGCCTGGCATTGCTAAACTCAGCTTGGAAGCCAAACCAAACTCACATCCATTTGGGGACCAGCCAGAGTGGGATACAAACTGCACGGACTGAATAATAAATAGACAATGGAAAGACAATATGGAAAACCTTCACTGCAAAGTCCCAAAGCCTGGATGACTTTCAAATTTCTTCCTTGTTCATTCTGGTCACATCTTGAATCAAGCTCCTTATTTCATAACCAATGGAAAATTAACTGGCGAGTTATAAAGAAAAAATATTGGGAGCCAAACAAATCAGCAGCATCTGTGGGCCAAGGAATTGATGGAAAATGACATTAATCTAATGGAGCAGTGACTCAGAGAATAATGCATGGCAGTAACTCCAGAAAACTGCATTATGCCAAACAAATTGCTTGGAATTTGCCCCTGTATAAAATAAATGGTTTCTCTGCTAAGCCTAATTCTTCCAGAAAACCCTCAGCTCTCCTCGAGATCAGGTCTAGTTCCACATATTCAATTCTTCATGAGAGAGCAGATGACAAATACCATTCAAATTCTTAGTTTCCCTCATTTTTAAATTTGGTTGTGCCCATCATGAATCTTTTGCACCTTTTCTTCCTTGTTTTTTTTTTTACTAAAATGGAAAACTAGAGCCTTTCATTTTGGTACCAGTAAAATCTCTAGCATGAACCTGTGCCAGATTCCAGTTTGTGCTTCAAGCAGCAAATATCCTCCAGCCTGGCAGACAGGAATTTCTTCTGGGACTGGGAAGATTTAGGACAGGGCTATAAAACCAGGCTCTTTCCCCATTATTCCTTTTGGAGATCACCAGCCTTGCAGTTGGGCTGAGCAAGGGAAAAACCCCCCCAACCTGCCTGGTTTGCCAATGAAACAGAATCCTGATTCCCTGAGTGATCCCAGACAGGAATTACAGCCCCTCTTTGGAAATTAAACTCCCTCTAAAGGTGACCCCAAGAGATCTTTCAGGCATCAGCCAAATTTAATGCCTGCAAGAGCCTTGGGAAGCTGGAGTTCTGTGCTGGAGTTCTGCCAGTGAATTCCCAAAGCAGGGAACACTATTCCCTGTGCTCAGGGCAAATAAATACCCAGGTGACCACAGGGAACACACCCCAGTTATTGAAGTGCAGTACATTGTGGGGGTGAGGGGCAGCAGAATAGAATGGGAAGATGGAAAACCAACTTCCCAAAGAGCATCCCGTGGGCTGTGCCAGCAAACAGTGCTCCAGAGGGTAAATGAAGAGCAAGTTGCTGTGCAAAGGGCAAACCAGCTCCCTGTGATAACACACTCATCAATTAATATCGTGGTTATGCAAATCTCCATAAGCTATGCACAAATCATCAGTCAATTATGCAGAATCAGCTACACAAAACACAAAGCTGCTCAAGTCTTCCAGCAGTGCAGTTGGGAGGAGGAAAGTTGACTTTCAAACATGCAGTAGTTGGTTGGCAGAGCAAGTTCCTGAGCAGCAGCACTGGGAGAAGGGGGTTTCACACACCCCCTGCTCTGCTCCATCAAGGACAGATAATGCCACACACGACCCAAGGCACCTTTTGCCAGCACAGCCCAGCTCTTCTCACAGATGCTCTGGAGGAGAAGAGTCCTCACACCAAAGGCAGAAGATACAAAACACATGAGAACCTTCCAGGTGGTGCATCAAAGTGTGCTGTCAAGCCTGTGATCCATCTGGAGCTCAGCAACTCTCCAGGCACAGAATCTGACATTTAATTAAGGCCAAGACCTTTATTATTCAAGCACATCAGAGTGTTATTGAGAAGCCCAAATGTCACCAGTGACAGTGATGTGGCACTGGGTGTCTGCAAGTGCTTGTGAAATTTGGGCTGTTTGGGTCAGAACTGACTCCCCACAGCTCCTCAGAGATTGTTGTTGAAGAGAATCACAGAGGCAACATCTGGATTTCTGGTTTGTAGAGGCCCCTGCACAGCCCTACATGACACTGAGCCCTTTTATGCTCTATCCCAAATGTCATTTGTCCAGTGACTTTAAGCACAACTAAGTACCCAGTGTCCCAAACCTGAATCCACTCCTGTTTTTCCATTCCTGAATCCTTCCTGCCCACACTGCAAGGGCCTGTGAACACAAATATATCCACAAACACAAGTTCTGCTTTCAGGTGTGCTGAGTAAAAATTATCATTGCCATAAGGATAGAAAGCACATATAAACACATATAATCTACTCAAATCACTTTGGATGTCAGTGACATCCATGGCAGCCATCCTTGTGCCTGAGAAAACATCCAGAAAATCCTACCAAAATGATTCACCAGCAGGACAAAAATATCTCTGGGTTGAGTTACTGAGGTGGGAATCAAAAGCCCTGGAGTCACAGGTTTCCTCTCTGGCATTTCCCTGTAAGAAAGGGACTGGAAAAGCAAACCAAATTAAAATTACCACCTGTGTTTTTCCACCTGGTTGGTCTTATTAATTTGGGAGACAAACTGCTCACCCAGTACCAGGGCTTTCCCACAGGTACCTTTGGGTAACATCCAACACAGTGGATCCACAGCCTTAGGAGTGATCCCAGGACATGTAATGGGAAAGTTTAATACCAAACCCTCTTGAAGATGTGCCTGGCATTTCCTTGGAGGCAGCTGCAGGATCTCAGATAATTAAAGAAGTGCCAGCTAAGGAGTCACCCAGCTCAGGCTGGGAAACCAGAGGCACAGCAGAAGTTGCACAGAGATTTGGAGGAAACCCTAACAAATAATCTTTTGAATTTCACCACATAAATAGAAACGTACCATCAAACAGCATTAGTTGCAGAATTGGCAGGGGAGGAGAGAGAGAAGAGAGGAGAGGAAAAGAGGATGGGACACTTTGGAGGACATATTTGCCAAGATAACTGTACCATCACAAACAGCAATAAAGTACCAGGAGGTGTGGGTAAAACAGGCCTAAATTGCAGTGCTCAGGCTCTAAAAATTCAGAGCAAGTGTTGTTATGGCATCACTGCAGAAACCCTTTCTCCACAGCTGCAAGTAAACAAACACATCCATCCTCAGAGCTCCCTGTCAGCAGGGATGGGAGGAAGAGAGCAACTCTTATAAAATCCTTCTCCCATCCATTACCCTTGGGAACTCGGGTCTGAAGGAGGATGTGAGTGCAGAGCTCTGAGGCACTTCATGGACTTGTTCTCCAGAGCATCTGTGAGGAGCAAGGAAGGAAAGCAAGAGGAAAATCTGGGAAATTTGGGATTAGTCATATTACATCCTGCCTACTTAACAGCCAAAAGGCAAAGACAAGAGAGAAGCAGGCCCATCTGTAGAGACTTGGAAATGTATGAAAACAATGTATGTGGGAAAAGGCTCGGAGCTCCCAGGTGCTCCAGTAACACAAACAGCCAGGGAAAGCAATGGAAAAAAACAAACACTTTGTCCTTCACAGCCCTGAACAGCAAAGCAGAAATCCAGACACCTGCAGCAATCACGCTCTGAATCAACCTCCAGTCTGAACGTGATTATTTTTAAATGGAAAAATCACTATATACGTGGTGTTCTCATCTAAACAGAACAGTAAGTTTCACTCTGAGGGAAAGAGCAGCCTGTTCCAGTCCCCTTTAACCCAAAACCACACAATCATCCCCAATCCTTGTTCATATTTGTAACTATTTGGGCACAAAGCTTTTGAATGATTTCAGGGCAAGTTGAGGCAGGTGTGCAAATGCAACAGGGGTCACTCAGTTTTCCTTTTGGAAAACACCAGGTTTTAGGGAAGAACTTGGGAAACGGGACAGGGAAGGGATATTAAGGACATTGCAAACCAGGAGGTGGGATTCAGGATGGGATACGAGGTGACACCTGAACACATTCCTCTCTTACCTGCTTCCATGAGCTGGCACTGCTGCCCAAAAACTTGTGAGAAGGTAACGGGCCCTGGTGCAGGGCTGGAGGTCACGGGAGGGGAGTCCATAGTTCTCTTTGTGTTGGTCATGGAGCAGAGCCCAGCAGCCCCGAGAAGCTCCTGTCCCTCACAGCCCCTCAGGGAGCAACGGTGCCTCTTCCCAAGCTCCCAGGGTGCTCCTTCCCCTCTTTTCAAGGGAGAGCANTTCCCTTCCCTACAGCCCGCTCCCCCCTTCCCGCAGCCAAAGCGAGGGGGAGGAGACTGGAGCCACGTTAAGTAACATCCTCTGCCCTGCTGCAGTGGCTGCCCGGCCCTCCTCCCTCTGCCCGGATGCAGCGGCTGCTCCTGGGGCGCTTCTGGAGGCGCTTGGAAGTGCTAACTCAGGCAGGGAAGAGCGAACCGCCTGCCTTAACCCCCTCCCGGCTGCCTTAACCCCCTCCCGGCTGCCTTAACCCCCTCCCGGCTGCCTTAACCCTCTCCCGCCCGCCTGCCCGCCGGGATGCTCAAGGGAAGGGGGAAGGACGCGAGGGCTGGTACCCAAACCCGCCCGCAGCGCCCATCCCGCGGGGATGCCGGGCTGGAATTCCTTCAGTGTAAAAAAAAAATTCTTTCAGTGAAAAAAAAAAATTCCAGGTTTGTTTGCAGGGAAGAGGGGCCAAGAGTTAACTCCCAGCAAAGTCTGACACCGCTGATTCATCTTCACTTTAAAAATTCCCTCTGCCGATGCAAAGGATGCTGACTCCGGGAGCTCGGCATAAATTTGTCCTCCGTGAGTCATCAGAGCTTTCTTAGGGAAGTCTGCTGGGAAGGAAGGTTGGCTCATGGCTTGGAAAACACGCCGTGACCCAGGTGGAAATTAGAAACTGCCGAATTACAGCAGCAGAAAGCCCCGGGCAGAGAATGAGAGGCAGCTGCGGGTACCCCCAGCCCCGGGGGAGGCAGGGCGGCGANAGAGAGAGAAGAGAGGAGAGGAAAAGAGGATGGGACACTTTGGAGGACATATTTGCCAAGATAACTGTACCATCACAAACAGCAATAAAGTACCAGGAGGTGTGGGTAAAACAGGCCTAAATTGCAGTGCTCAGGCTCTAAAAATTCAGAGCAAGTGTTGTTATGGCATCACTGCAGAAACCCTTTCTCCACAGCTGCAAGTAAACAAACACATCCATCCTCAGAGCTCCCTGTCAGCAGGGATGGGAGGAAGAGAGCAAGTCTTATAAAATCCTTCTCCCATCCATTACCCTTGGGAACTCGGGTCTGAAGGAGGATGTGAGTGCAGAGCTCTGGGGCACTTCATGGACTTGTTCTCCAGAGCATCTGTGAGGAGCAAGGAAGGAAAGCAAGAGGAAAATCTGGGAAATTTGGGATTAGTCATATTACATCCTGCCTACTTAACAGCCAAAAGGCAAAGACAAGAGAGAAGCAGGCCCATCTGTAGAGACTTGGAAATGTATGAAAACAATGTATGTGGGAAAAGGCTCGGAGCTCCCAGGTGCTCCAGTAACACAAACAGCCAGGGAAAGCAATGGAAAAAAACAAACACTTTGTCCTTCACAGCCCTGAACAGCAAAGCAGAAATCCAGACACCTGCAGCAATCACGCTCTGAATCAACCTCCAGTCTGAACGTGATTATTTTTAAATGGAAAAATCACTATATACGTGGTGTTCTCATCTAAACAGAACAGTAAGTTTCACTCTGAGGGAAAGAGCAGCCTGTTCCAGTCCCCTTTAACCCAAAACCACACAATCATCCCCAATCCTTGTTCATATTTGTAACTATTTGGGCACAAAGCTTTTGAGTGATTTCAGGGCAAGTTGAGGCAGGTGTGCAAACACAACAGGGGTCACTCAGTTTTCCTTTTGGAAAACACCAGGTTTTAGGGAAGAACTTGGGAAACGGGACAGGGAAGGGATATTAAGGACATTGCAAACCAGGAGGTGGGATTCAGGATGGGATACGAGGTGACACCTGAACACATTCCTCTCTTACCTGCTTCCATGAGCTGGCACTGCTGCCCAAAAACTTGTGAGAAGGTAACGGGCCCTGGTGCAGGGCTGGAGGTCACGGGAGGGGAGTCCATAGTTCTCTTTGTGTTGGTCATGGAGCAGAGCCCAGCAGCCCCGAGAAGCTCCTGTCCCTCACAGCCCCTCAGGGAGCAACGGTGCCTCTTCCCAAGCTCCCAGGGTGCTCCTTCCCCTCTTTTCAAGGGAGAGCACACATGTTTTCAGTTGAGTGTCATCAGTATTTTCATGGAGAAAATTAAGTGTCTGTGCCTCTCCCAGGCGGTTCTTGTGTCCTGGGCAGGTCTGGTGGCTTCAGGCACAAACTGGCACCGGGCACTGAGGGTTGGCCCCTCCTGGGGTACCTGCCATGGTCAGAGCAAAGTCACGAGGCTCTTTTCTTCTCCCGAGATGTTTGAACCTCAGCAGCACCTTGTCCATGAGCCTGGGCACATCCCCCCCCGGGAACACGGGAGTTTTCCCACGCCGGGATGCAGAACCTCCGTCCTTCCAGCCCCGCCGCTGCGCGGGCACCGGCAACGCTGGAGCACCGCAAAGATCCTCCTCTGCCTCTTCCCGGGGCTCCGAGCCCGAGCTCCACCTCAGGAGGCCACAGGAGGCTCCCGGAGGGCGCTGGGACCGGCGGCCCCGGGGCTGCGGCGGGTGGGCTCCGCTCCGGGGGCTCCGGCAGCTCCCGGCATCGCCCCCCCGCCGCTTTTCCCTTCCCTANAAATTCCCTCTGCCGATGCAAAGGATGCTGACTCCGGGAGCTCGGCATAAATTTGTCCTCCGTGAGTCATCAGAGCTTTCTTAGGGAAGTCTGCTGGGAAGGAAGGTTGGCTCATGGCTTGGAAAACACGCCGTGACCCAGGTGGAAATTAGAAACTGCCGAATTACAGCAGCAGAAAGCCCCGGGCAGAGAATGAGAGGCAGCTGCGGGTACCCCCAGCCCCGGGGGAGGCAGGGCGGCGATCTCAGCCCCTTTTGCAGCCAAAAGAGACACAGAGAGGCTGATTCACTCGCCCAGGGACACCTGGAAAATGGTGAGCAGCGGGAATTGAAGTCACGTCTCCCGGTGTGTGCTGCAGCACTGAGCTGGGGCCGCTGCCCAGACAACCTTGGTCGGGTTTTGTATCTCTTCCCTCAGGTATTACAGCAATCGAAAGAAGAAATATTTTGCAATGAGGGTGGTGAGGTGCTGGCCCAGAGGAGCTGTGGATGCCCCATCCCTGTAAATATCCAAGGTCAGGCTGGACAGGGCTCTGAGCCATCAAGTGGAAGATGCCCCTTTAAAGCATCCTTTAACTATTGCAGGATTCTATGATTTAAATGATTTTATGCTCAGATTAGCAATGGCAGAGTCCAAAAAAAAACAACCTACTTTGCAGGTTTGTTTCACTAAAGACACAGGAAAAATTTCTGTTCTCACAAGAAGACAGAGATTCAACTTGACTTTCTTGTCTATCAGATGGAGGAAAGCAAAAATTGGGCCATTTGGTCTATATGTCTTCAACATCCTGTGGCTGTTTTCTTCCTGCCTTCTTCAACTCTTTGCCTGCTGTTGTCTCTGACCATGTCCCAGGAAATCCTCCCAGAGCTCTGTGGCAGCTTGTCTGCAAAATCCACTGCAGAGCTGCACCTACCTCTGAAATATTAAAGCATAATTTGAAAAAAAAAAAAAATTATGCAAGAGAGAACCTGCAAGTCCCTTTTCCCTATTTTCTTAGCAAAACTTTTCCAACTTTGAGACTTCAGGAGTTTTAGTGTTGTAGAGCAACTCGTAGATATATTTCTCCTTCTCCCCAGTTCCTTTGTGCATCAGAAGAGTGCATTGGAGGTTCTTGAAAAGCAAAACAAGCCAATAGTCTTATAAAACCTGTATTGTGCAGGTGCTAAAGACTCTGTCACTGGAGGGATGGGTGCCCTGGGGATAAGAGAGCTTCCCAGAGAGAGGATAAAGTAGGGAAGCATTAAAGCCTGTTTGCTGTTTGATTCCCAGAGGATTTTCCAGAGGAGCAGCAGCTCTGCCACCACCTCCTGCTCCCTGCAGGGTCCCTGTCCAGCCCAGCCCAGTGGTTACACAACACACCGTGTGCTCTGCTGCCCTTAGATCAACCCACTCCATGGCCCTAAAGACCAGAGAGCAAGAAAAACCCTCTGGTTTGGGCTGGCTCAGCATCCATTGCTTCCTCTCCTGGTGGCACTGGGAGCAGATCAGGAGTGCAGGACACACCAGGGCCTTGTCTTTACCCCAGACACAGGACAAGGGATGCTCCAGGTTGGCTCAGTATGTTTTGCTCCTAAGAAATGACCCTCTGTGAGGTACAGAAATGACATTTTCCTCCTCACTGCAGCTCCCCAGGATTTTACCCTCCCCTGCATTGCTGTGCCCAGTCCCACACAGGATGCAATGCCTTATTTCCTCCTCTTCTGTGCTTGCCACAACCACCTGAAGTCTATTTAACATGTACAAGGTTCCTTAAGGTCCCCCCAGTTCTGCAGGTGCTGTTGTGAACTCCATCACTGGCCAGAAAATAACCACTAACAGAACACATAACCTGGCTCAGAGCTCATTTCCAGAGGGCAAAGGGAAGGGCTCTGTGCACCCCCAGCCCACCCTGGCAGCAGCACAGGAGCAGTTCACATCAGGACAGAAAGGCCCTGGAAAACACCATCTCAATGGAGATCTGCTTCTCTTCCGTATCCAATTATCCCACTGAACAGGAAAATGTATGAAAGGGAGAGGAGGAACTCAGCTAAACTCATTATATCAACAGAACAGGCATTTCATTATAGCGGGACTTCCCAGCTCCAGAAATACCCTGGAAAGAAATGGGGTTATTCACAACAATGTTCCTGGTAGCAAAGGATTCCAGAATGGGGGAGGGCCCAGGAAAGAACATTCAGATATTATCCTTAATGAGATGTCATCAGCTCCAAATGGTAACCAGGGAAAACTCATTTGTGGTGTGTCAAAAGTCAGCATTTCACTCGTACAAGGCAGAGACTCTGCAAGGAGAAACAGCAGATAAGGCTTTTTGCATTTGCTTCCAGCACAGCAGTGGCACAGGGAGGGCTGCCAGGATCACTGCCTGGATCCATGGGCATGTTTGGATGTGGTTATTCCTCCACAGACATCACTGACATCAGCTCTGGAATGTCTGTGCAGCTCCAATGCCTGGGTCACACAAGGCAAATGGGGTTTTGCAGGACTCACTTTGAATGCACTTAAGGTTTGGCATCAGAGGCAGCAATTAAACATATTTCTGCCTTCCTTCAGATTACATCTCCATCAGCTCTTGCATATAAGAGAACTTTGTTTGAGATTTATTTTTTGCAAGAAAACAAACAAACAAAAAAAAAAAAACACGTTTGAAAGGCACAGGAAAAAATCACCTGAGTGGTGCAGGGAGAAACAATTCCTACTCTAAAGGACTTAGAGAATATTCTGGGGAGTTTATCAGAAGTAAAGCTGAAGTATGGCTTAATTAATGTATAAATATCCTTGCAGAAAAGAAATACCAGCTCTGAAACAACTCCACCCAGTCAGTGCTGGACACAAAGAGAAGCTGAGCTCAGATTCAAAATCTGCTAGGACAGAGTACCACAGGAAGCAGTCTGGATGTTGCACTTCCCAAGGTTAAATTAAGAGCATTCCTGAAGGTCCAGGGAAGGCTGAATGACAGAGGAACCCAAGAATGAGGCTCAGGGAGTCTGTCAGTTAAACACTCTGGCTGTAGGAAAATTCAATATATAAGAGAGTAAATACATTGTGCAGATGACAAGATATGAGTATAATAATAAACAATATGCTTTATAGCACAGATTTCCTGATGTAATGCCTGTCCCCACACAGCCTGTTCCCCAGAGCTTCAGCTGGAGGGGTGAGATGAGCCTGGAGTTCAGTCCCTCTCCCCCAGCTCTGACACAGGCACAGCAAGGGCAGAAAAATCACACCAAGGAAACCAAGCCTGCAAAATGCTGCTGGAGTCAAGGTGACTTAGCAGAGCAGTACAAAAAAGGGGGGGTGGGGAGCTATTCCCGTTAGTATTTCATATCTAGAGATATAAGATATTTCCAGAGCTGTCTAATCTTTAACGACTGACCCTTCTTCTTCCAAGGCAGCAGCAAAGCAAGTTCCAACCCCGGGGCGGCACAGGCTGAGCTGCCTGAGCCCCCGGGCACGGCTGGGCTCTTCCTCCTCCTCCTCCTCCTCAGCTAAACCACGATTGTTCCCCAGCCCCAGCCCAGAACCTGCTCTGCTGCCAAGTCCCCAGGCGAGCTCATCCCTGCAGCAGAAATGTCCCTCTCGCCAGGGGCTGTTTCTGTCAGCCCTCGGTGCCCTTGGGGACCGGGATGGAGCATCAGCAGAGTCCCTGCTCTGAGGGGCACCCGCAGCAGCTCCTGAGCACTGAGCTTGGCCGGGTGGGAGCCAGACACCCCCAGGGAAAGGCTCAGCAGCCCCACTGCTCAGAAACCAGGCAGTTGTTGCTCAGCAGAGCTGGGTGTGCAGCTCCGTCTCGGGTTTTTTCCGTGGCTGACCCCGTGTCTCAGGTGTGACGTGCTCGTGTGCTCTGTGTCCACCCTTTTCTCTGGAGAAGGTGCAATTCCCTGGAAGTCCTGCAGCCAGGAAGGACTGTTCACAGTTAGCACTGGCACCAAAGACTGGAAAAGCCTACTGGGTTTCCTAACTGGGATTTGGGGAGGGGATTCTGCCACCAGCAGGGTTGTGTTGTCTGCATCCTTCTGCCTCTCGTGGCAGAGCTGAGCAGCATCAAGGCAGTGGCTGCATCGTGACACTGCTCCTCCTCACGTATTTCTGAAGGGAGTCTTGTCCCAAAAAAGCCACAGCTCTTATAAAAAGGAATAATTAGTGCTGCTCCATGTGACAGCACAGACAGTTGAATGAAGGCGTGGAGCTATTTAAAGAGTATTTCAGAGGGTTCTCATGCAGGCACAGAATGACAGTTCAGCACAAGCTGATCCCTCAAAACTCACCTGGAGCTGGATGGCATTTACTGAGGCCAAACAGGCTGTGGCACTGCAAGAGGGGCCTCTTGGGCTGCTGCAGGCACTGACGTGTGACAGTCACAAGTGTTTTGTCACTCCCAGGGCAGGTTTATAATGCATAAGGAACCTGCAGATTTTCTGGGGCAAAAGAGCCATTTTTAGCCTGTGTGAAATCAGTATCTGTAATTCAGCTGTTCCAAACCTGTTTGTGGTATCTGCTGGTTTTTGTAAGGAATGTGGCTGGATTAATGCCCATCACCCCCAGGGATTCCTTACAGGGTTTAAACTGAAGGAGGGTCCCTTTAGAATAGATTTAAAGAAGTGGTTTAAAATGAGGGTGAGGAGGCCCTGGCACAGGGTGCCCAGAGAAGCTGTGGCTGCCCCATCCCTGGAAGTGTCCAAGGCCAGGTTGGAGCAACCTGGGATAGTGGGAGGTGTCCCTGCCCATGGCAGGGAGGGGAATGATGTGGGTTTTAAGTTCCTTCCAACCCAAACCATTCTGGGATTTTATGAGAAGTATCAAATCCCACAGCCCTGTTGACAGAAGGAACCCTTTGCTCAGAGGTGAAATAGGCAGAAACACCCCTGGGGGATGATGGACCTGAGTGTGACTGTCACCATTTGGAGGCAAGAAAGAAATAACAGACTTTTTCACTGCATTTTACCAGCTGACCTGTATGTTCATGGAATGTCTTCACTGGCTGCCAGCTGCCTTCATGGATTCCCTTTGGACAGGACCACTGAAACTAAACATGTGTTTATAGAGTATTATATTTATTATATTAGAGTATTTAAGGACAAGTGTTGCCTGACACTGCACAGCAACACCCCTGCTTGCTACTCTCCCTAAATAAATCAGTCCTGACTGTAACAAGAGCACCAGGCTGGGAACAAAAGTAGTGGCAGCTTTTGAGAAATGGATGTTTGTCCCTTTAGGAAACTGGGCTTTCAGTGCACTCACAGATCACACAGCAGGTGGTCTTCCCCAAAAACGGGGGTCCTGATGCCCATTAAAGCTGAATGTACAGAGTCAAGAGACTGGGGTACCCCCAGACTCCACATGTGGAAACCTCAGCAAATCCCACCACGCCCTTCAGAGGTTTTTTGGGGGGTGCCCAGTTCTTTACTCATTAGGATGTAAAGCAGAAACTCAAATGATGTAACAGTCCTTTCAGAATGTAATTGCATAGTATGTTAAACCCCTCTGTGTTCTCCCAGAAGGGGGAGGCTCCTCCAGCCCCATCCACCCCCAAAACACGGGCAGTTTGCCTGGAAATGCCCGAATGTTCCTCCTCACTGTTGCACTGGCTGTGGGTACGTGGGTTCCACATGTCAGGGCAGCCCAGGATCTGCCCCCAACCCCCACAGCTCAGCTCTCAGAGAAGGCAGGACCTGCTCAATCTGTCCCCAAACCCCACAGCTCAGCTCTCAGAGAAGGCAGGACCTGCTCTGTGCTCTCTCCTTTGGAAGGAGGGATGAGATGACAGCAGTGCTTCCAGCACAACAAACCACTGTCCCTGTGGTCTGCTGAGGTCTCACCTCTTCTGAGCCAAAGCAGGAGAGGATAATGCTGGAGGATTCATCTCACCTTTTGCAGTCAGAAGCTCCTGCAAACACACAGAGAGTTGCATTAAATCAGAGCCAGCTTTAAGATGAGCAGGGACAGTAAGTGCCCTGTCACATGGAGCTGCAGCAGGACAGGTCATTCAGTGAGTGCTGAGTGAAGAGATGCCCAGGATTTCATTTTGCTTGGGTTTCCCACAATTAAATGCTCTGTGCCACAGTCATGGAAGTTGATATTTCATTAGCCAAACCCCCCCCATTATTCAGGAGGTAGTAAAATTCAAAACTTCACTAACTTTTCCCTCGAATGTAATTTTTTGGAACATATTTAAGAAAGAATAAACTTCAGCCCACAGCATCTTGTTTTTACCGGTGCTCATTCTCACCTTTGGCTTCTCACGTGTGAAGTATCACATTCCTTAGGTGTTACATCAGCATAAAGGAGATTATTATCTGCGTGTTAATGGTGGGGAAATGAAGGAGCAGAAAACAGTGTCTTGTTTAAACCAACAGGAAATCGATTCATCCTCATCAACACACTGGCCCAGGTCATTCATTTGCCGAAGCTCCTGGAGTTTCTTTACACAGTTTATCTCACCACAAGCCCAAGAAATGTTTTTGCCTGTTATCACAGCACTGCAATTTGTTTTGTGCTGCTGCTCTCTGAGCTCCTGGCACACCACCAAAGGAGCAGCAGAACACACATTCCCAGCTATCCAGGTTTTTGGACAGAGTTAATACTCAGCCTGAAAGATCCCAAAGCACTTGGCCCACTGCTACAACCAGACACAAACACCAATCCTCCCACAGTGGGATAAACCCCATTCTTACAAACATTACCACCATCTCCAAGCTCCCCAGATCTTTTAAAGATCATAAGAAAACTCTCCACGAGGATTAAAAGGGCTGACTGCCCTGACAGACCCTTTTGATCCAGGGTATATAAGCGACCACCACTAGAGAAGACCCTGTTCCTTGTCACCAGCTACAAGAGCAAGGACACTGTGGGTTTTTGGGGGTTTGGATCTGTGAAGTGCCCCCAGAAACACGGAACGGTTTGGGAACACGGAGCCCTGAGCATCCTCCCGGGGCTGTTGCCGAACCCGGTTTGGTCGGAGGTGCCAGGGGTCTATTCCTTGAGGAAATGGGATGAGGAGCAGCAGGATTTCTGGCATTGCCTGGCGCTGGTGTTTGGGAGGAGGAGGAGGAGGGACATCTAGAGGCCACGCGGAGCCTGGAACTCCCAGAGAGGCACAAACCCACACGCAGCCACCAGGGAACCGGGGACAGCAGAAAGGCAGAGATGTGCTTGACTGAGCCAGGAGGAAACTCACCGACCTTCCACCCACACTGGGAGTACCAAGAGCCACTTCTGAAGGCAAGAAGGGGATTTTTTGCCTTGTTCTCAACTTACCCTGTGAGTTATTCAAGCAGGGAACACCCAATGGGAACAGGAAGCAACATCCAACCTCCCCCCCAGGTCCCAGAGCCTCCAGCAGGGACAGAAACCCACAGTTATGTCCAGAACTGGAAGAGTCACGGTCTGTTTTCCCAGGACAGTCCGTATCAGGCTTTAAAATAGGTATTTATCGAAAAGCAATTTCACTCCACGGGAGAATTCCACCACATGTGGTCATTTTTCCCCAGGTCAAGGTTTGCAGAACACTTTTGTCCCTCCTGCCCTGGCGGCCTTGACCCTCAGGGCACCACAGTGCCTTTACTGCAGATGTTATTTCACTTCAAATTTCAGACTAACGCCAAGAATCCCGAAATGAAAGTGAAAACCAGAAAATTAAACTCTAAAATTTTAATTTTGCCCCTCTGTCTTTTGGGATTGCAAGCCTGAAAACACGACTCGAAGCAAGGGATGTCCAAAGGTTTCTGCCCTATTCTAAACACACAGTCTCAGTTCAAATGTAAACCCACTTTAGACTAAAAGATTCCAAAAAATATTTCCTATTTGTTTTTAAATTCAGCATCTTGCACAAACTTGTCTGCTCCCCCACAGGTAATTACATACCTTCCTTCTGCAGGCAAATTCTTCCAAATTCTAACCAAACCCAAGCACTTCTGTCCTTCCAAGGGAACATCTTTGGAAATATAATTTTATTACATAGCAACACGCCTAAAAAAAGTGAAAAGCCAGGTTTTTCTCGAGGTTATTTTTAGAGTTCCATACACACCCTTTAAAGGAGATGTCAGTCTGTCCTTACACACAGTGGAACTGCAAGTTGCACATAAAGAAGTACAAAATTTTCCATTACAACACAAACACAAAAACCACAGAAGTTTTGAAAAGTAAGCAATTCAATTATTTCCAAATTAAAATCGGTGGTGAAAATCGTCTGCCAAAAGTTTTGTTATTGTTCTGTGTCAATGATCCTGTGCAGCCTTTGTGAAGGATTCAGCCAGTGTGGAAGAACCAGAAGTGGTAATGGGGAGGTCAACAAAAGCCAGATTTTTGTTGTCCTATATAAGGACTGTTACCAATGGAAACAGCAGAATACCCAAAATAAGTTGAGTTTGTTTGGCTTCAGATTTTTACTATAACTAGAAGAGAGAAATTTTAGTTTCTTTCTGCTTAGAATGTTCCCATGTAAGTAACACCTTCTGTCAAAATATTAATTATGACTTGTAAAAGTTCTTCTGTACTCAATAACATCTGTGTGTCATTGCATGCAATGAGGCAGTGCCTGGATCCTGTGGGGAAACTAAAGGAAAAATATATTTAAAATAAGTCTAAAATCCAAAGAGACAAAATATCAGGGTAAATCGGACCTGAATTTTCAAATGCCCACCTGAATTAGGTATTAGGAAGGAATTGTTCCCTGGGAGGGTGGGGAGGCCCTGGCACAGGTTGCCCAGAGAAGCTGTGGCTGCCCCATCCCTGGAAGTGTCCAAGGCCAGGTTGGAGCCACCTGGGATAGTGGGAGGTGTCTCTGCCCATGGCAGGGGGTGGAACAGGATGGCTTTTTATGCCCGTTCCAACCCAAACCAGTCTGGAATTCCATCATCTTTTACCCCTAATTTCACCAGCTTTAAAGCTTATTATTGTGGCTTATTATTTGGAAGTTGAGGATTAGAGGAACAAGATAAAAAGGGATTGTTTTTCCAGACAGAAAGTGAAATTAAGTTCTTTATGGAGTTTGAGAGCACAGCTCTCCCAAAGCCAGGGGGGATCAGTGCCCTCTCTGTACCAACACTAAACTAAAGGCATTGATAATTCTATTTAAGGAGCCTGTTCAGAGGAAAGCAGCAATGTCTGGGTGTTTGCAGAGAAACTGACCAAGGAGAGCTGATCTCCGAGGGGGAGGGGAGCTGAAATCCCCCCTCTGCACTAGGAATGGGATTGAAATTGCTATTTTTAGCACTGTCACTTTGCACCTGCTTTCACCATCTCAGCACTGGGGTAACTGGAGACTGGCAAAGAAAAGGAATTCTCAGCCACCCCGAGAAAAGAGGGATCCCCCAGGGAGGGGAGAGGGCTGGACCCCAACCCCTCACACCCTGTGCACAGCCAGGCACCCCCAGCTCTGCCAAAACCACGGCTGGGAACAGCCCTAGCCAAAAAAAAAACAAAAAAAAAGGAATAAAAAATAGAAATAACATCAGAAAACATACTCTGCTCCAAAGACAGGCCCAGAAACCAAAGGTGAGGCTGCAGGAAAGACTTGGCTTCACCAAGTTTTCTCTGAACTAAGGATTTTTAACTCAGGATAAAGAGTTTGGTAGATGCACCAGCTATTCCTTAAACTACAGCTCACCCAGCAGTTAAATGAGGCTGTTTTTTCACACCCAGACAGGGCCTAAAGCTCTCTGCTACAACTGAGAGCACATCCCCAGAGAGAAATCAAATTCACTGAGACTCACTACAATAAAAACACACCAACTCCTCAGATTTTCAAGTGTTTTGCACTGAGTCAGGGCCATAATCCCATTTTTCACTTCCAGAACCGAGTCAGACAGAAAGTGACTTGCCAAGGTCTCCCAGATAATCTGCAGCCTTAAAGCAGAGGAGGGAACAAAGGCAAAGGTTCCCCACCAGCTGCTTTGCTGTTGCAGGTGAAACTGTGTCCCAAACACGAGTTTTGTCCAAACCAAACTCCCATTTCCATCCCCCTCCCCAGGGGCACCACACAGGCAAAAATGCCAAATCCTGGCACATCCCCTTCCCTCAGCCATTCCCAAAATACATTTGGTATTTTTCATGCAAATTACCTTGTCTGGTAGCACACTCGAGCAATTAACATTCTTCCAGGTGGATAGTTTAGTTCTCTAGGAATGTCCCAGAAAAATAAGGCATGTTTTTTGTGGGAGTGAAGGCTGGAGTGATCCAAGGGGGCTGCAGGTCACACCAGGGAAATCCAGGGAAGAGTCATGGCACTATGTGATAAAAATTAGGTGATTTGGGTTCACGCTTTTACCTCAATTCATGTGCAATTTTTCTTTATGCAGAGCTTATACTTCTACATTCCTGATCTAAAAACTCCTGTACACATGGTCCAAAATTTCAGACACACCCCCCCACGTCTCCTGAAAATAAACATATCAGGGACATATTTTGTCAAGTGTTTCTTAATCTTAAATAAAACAATATCTAAAGTGACTCAAATCATTGACTGGCTAGGAAAAAAAAAAAAGAAGATAAAAATGTAGATGTTTAAGTCTAAATCCTTGGCTTTCCAGGACTAGGCTGAGCAATTTCACAGGCCAGAAGGCAAGTGGGAGGGGTTCAGAGGGTGGATAAATGCCATTTCTGGGCTTTCTGAGAATTAAACCATGGTGCTGCTGCCCTGACTGGCATGTAACACCTGGCACTAACATGTGGCTTAATGGGAAAGCAAATACACAAAACAAGGGCTTGGAAAAACATCTAAAACATCAACCACCAATGAACAGATTTGTAATTTTTTTCTGTTTCAGTGAAACAAAATCTTCAGCAAGACAAAAAGAGGGATGTCTCCCTTTTCCATGGAAGAGTCCTGCCCTGTCCATAAAAATGGGGAGGCAGCAGAAAGGAAAAAGGATCTTAATGTGCTGTAGTGTGGGTACTTGGAGACTTAGGTGTGTTTATTCATGAAAAAGCTGGAGCACATCAGGATTTTATCTTTCCATCACGTAGCACTAAAGGACATAACAGGAATATTATGATTTTATGGTCAGGTCTTTCATGAACCTAAACTGGAAAAACTTGTTATTGAGATCCTTTGCATTCTCAGCTTCCAAGAAGACACCAAACAACACTCTCCAACCACAGGGCTTCAAAGAACTTCATGCCTTTAAAGCTGCATTGCTGCCCCACAACAACATTAAAAATTGCTCTGTTTCACTCGTGCTCTGGAGTTCAAGTTTCTTAGTCCCACTCCCAGTGAAATGCTGCTTCAGAGCACTACAAGCTCTGGAGATGAGCACCAAACTGCTGGCAAAAGTCTCACACTGTGCCTGCAACTCACCTGGGGGACTAAAACTGATGTATCAATAGCGTGTGACTTAAATAGGATTAGATTTTCCAAAGCAGCCAGTGATCTGAAGTAGCCACTTGAAAGGAATCCAGCACTGAGGCTCCTGAGCTCCTTTTCAGTGTCCTGAAAAATACTTCACATTCAGCTCAAAGAAATCATTAGTCACTTTAAGAATTCTTGGTCCAGGTCTATAAATTTAGATGGACAATATCATGTCAGATATTTATCTTCCTGCCCTTTTAAAGCAGCACAGAGCACTGTGAGAGCCAAAAGGTGAAGAATGTTGGATTAAAAATAGCAGTGCTCAAACCCATCTTCTACACTGTCAGGTAATGCAATTTGGTAAAAAGTTGTATCTACTGAATCCCATTCAGAACAGAATGAGAAAACTTTGGTCACACGTGGGAACACTGCAGTTCATTTTATTTTGCTTTATACAGAAATGGTGACTCCAAAGGGCAGCAGAGCCAGGATGACCCCCTGTCCTGCACATCTCATTTCATAATAAAAAAACCACAAAACAAAATGTGCTTTTGATGTGAAAAGGCAGATGAGTGACAGCATTTGCCATAATGAATGGGGAATACAACTTCAAACTCCAGTGACAGCAGAGTTTGAGTGTGAAATTCTCCAAAGCATCTCAGTGATGGAAGAATTCATGATTTCTCATCTTCCCACCTCCTTCCACACTGCAATGTTTAGCAGGAATCTCAGTAGCTGAATGAAACACTCCATAAATTCCACCATCACACAGTTGGAACGTGACCAAGTGCTACTCACACACACTCTGTACAAGGGGATGAGCCTTCAGGTGCCCTAAACAGGGAGCACATCCCCTGCAATCCCAAAAAGTCCTTGTGTTCACTTCACCACAGGCATTTAACTTTGCTGAGCAGCACTGCCTGAACTGCAGGAGAAATCCCAGAATCACTGAGCTTGGAAAAGATGTCCCAGCCCAAGGAGTCCAACTGTGCCTGATCCCCACCTTGTCACTGAACCACCTCCAGTCCTTCCTTGGACACCTCCAGGGGGACTCCAGCCCCTTCCAAGGCCTGACCACCCTTTCCATGGAGAAATTCCTCCTGATGTCCAGCCTGACCCTCCCCTGGCACAGTTGGAGACCATTTCCCACTGTCCTGTCCTTTATTCCCTGGGAGCAGAGCCCGCCCCCCCCCAGCTCCCCACTCCTGGCAGGGAGTTGCAGAGAATTCCAGGTATTCCCTGAGCCTCCTTTTCTCCAGGATGAGCCCTCCCAGCTCTCTCAACTGGAATGGAGGCAGCTTTGCCAAAACAGGCCCAGATATGAGATTATTACTCATTTTTTGACTGGCTCAGGGCACTCTGAGTGGTGCAAGTCCCAGCTTTGTGCCACGACAGACTGAAGGCTGAGCCTGTACTTCTGAATAATGGAACAGCACCCACTGAATAATCAAAGCTGTTTCTCACCACCCCTTGGCAGTTTCTGGGAGTACTGTCATCCCAAACATGACTCAGAGACCCTGTTTGGCTTGTGAACATGAAAGTCTTAAAAAATGAAACAGAATGATATATACACAAACAAAGTGCCTGGTGCTGATTACTGCAGTGCTCCACAAACCTCTGGAGCTTGGAATAAATTAGGAAAATGAAGCAGCTACCTATCTCTTAAGAAAAAGCCTCCCTCCAAACTGATGCCTGCTCAAGTTTCCCTTTGAGTTTCGATTTTACTGCCTCGTATCTGGGGGAAAATAAAAAGCAAGCAGCATTTCAATGCTCTTTTTCCAATGCTTTGTAAGTACACTCTACCAAAGCATTTGTAACGACTTACTAAGGAAGTAAAGGTGCAGGATCAGCAGAATGAGACTGGGAAGTGATGCAGTGAGTGGGAGGCAGCATTCAGAGGTGACTCAGTGGCACCACAGCCTCCTCTGCACTAGAGAAGAGGGTTAGAAGTGGCAGGAGGTGGTGGTTCACAGGCAGCACAGACTCCAGGACCTCCTGTCCCTCTGTTCTCAGTTATCTCCTCTCAGACATGGGATGTTTTACAGCCATTCCCTCTCCAACCATCTCTGCATTTTAAACCTCAGTGGGGACTCTTGCCTGACTGGAAGTGATGGGCACAAAGCACCATCAACTTGTGCTACAGTGAAAGTGGTACCTTGGTACTCACTTCACTCAAAAACCACCTCTAAGACATTAAAGATACCAAAGCAAGCTTAGGAAATGACAGCAGCTCATTCATACTTAAGGAATAACATTAGTTTCCTACTCTCTCATTTCATAGTTCATCCAATGGATCATTAACTGGACAGTTAATACATCATACTTTACTTCAGAGTGTTTTATTTGTATCTTGCCCTGAATTAGATTTATTTTCCTCATCAAACCACTCTGTCATCAAATACTGGAAGGTCCTACACACTCCTCTTCCATTAGAGCTGATACTCTTTACCAGTTTAATACCCAGATGTGGAAATTCACCTCTCTCATCATTCACTTCCCACAAAAGCTCAGATCCAAACCAGATTGTACTCCTTGTTCAAAAACTATCCTTTAGCTCCTTTTCCTCAGGAGCACAAGCACAACCATGTGGCTCACACAGATCACACAGTGAACAAAAACCAGGCTTAGTGTTCAAGGTCTTCTCTTTTTAAGGTCTTTCAGGAGTTATTTGTCTGTCACAGGTTCTCTGTTGCAATTCAGCTTCTTGGCTGAACTTGACTTCAGGAAAAGCTGGAACAGGGCAGTAATTTTGGAGATGAAGTCACAGACCACAGTAAATGAAGCAACTGCTATTCCTACTTGCATTTGAAATGGAACATTTAGACATCAAACTACGACACCTCCCTAAAGGAAATCGTCGGGAACTAAAGTAGGATTTGAAATAACAGCCTTGCAGGACAAAGTGCTGACAAACCAGAGACCCAGAACCTGACTCACCTCGGGCAGCAAGAGGGGCCTGGCTGCACCCCCTGGGCTGGTCTGCAGCAGCCAGGGCTGAGCCCAGCTCAGAGTCCCTGCTACAGCCTGGTCTGCAGCAGCCAGGGCTGAGCCCAGCTCACACAGTCCTTGCTACAGCCTGGTCTGCAGCAGTCAGGACTGAGCCCAGCTCACTGAGTCCCTGCTACAGCCTGGTCTGCAGTAGCCACGACTGAGCCCAGCTCACCGAGTCCCTGCTACAGCCTGGTCTGCAGTAGCCACGACTGAGCCCAGCTCACCGAGTCCCTGCTACAGCCTGGTCTGCAGTAGCCACGACTGAGCCCAGCTCACCGAGTCCCTGCTACAGCCTGGTCTGCAGTAGCCACGACTGAGCCCAGCTCACCGAGTCCCTGCTACAGCCTGGTCTGCAGTAGCCACGACTGAGCCCAGCTCACCGAGTCCCTGCTACAGCCTGGTCTGCAGTAGCCACGACTGAGCCCAGCTCACCGAGTCCCTGCTACAGCCTGGTCTGCAGTAGCCACGACTGAGCCCAGCTCACCGAGTCCCTGCTACAGCCTGGTCTGCAGTAGCCACGACTGAGCCCAGCTCACCGAGTCCCTGCTACAGCCTGGTCTGCAGTAGCCACGACTGAGCCCAGCTCACCGAGTCCCTGCTACAGCCTGGTCTGCAGTAGCCACGACTGAGCCCAGCTCACCGAGTCCCTGCTACAGCCTGGTCTGCAGTAGCCACGACTGAGCCCAGCTCACCGAGTCCCTGCTACAGCCTGGTCTGCAGTAGCCACGACTGAGCCCAGCTCACCGAGTCCCTGCTACAGCCTGGTCTGCAGTAGCCACGACTGAGCCCAGCTCACCGAGTCCCTGCTACAGCCTGGTCTGCAGTAGCCACGACTGAGCCCAGCTCACCGAGTCCCTGCTACAGCCTGGTCTGCAGTAGCCACGACTGAGCCCAGCTCACCGAGTCCCTGCTACAGCCTGGTCTGCAGCAGTCAGGACTGAGCCCAGCTCACTGAGTCCCTCCTACAGCCTGGTTTTAACACCTTCCAGCCATCTGGGTAATGGGAAGCAAAAAAGTGAACCCAGTGTGGCAGATCCGGTGCCTCACAACCCCAGCACGGCTCTTTTCCTGCCGCTCACACTCATCTGCTCTTGCCCAGCGTGGCACTTGCTCCCTGAAACAGGACGAGTTTCATTGTTTTCATTGCCTGTTTGGATGCGTTTCAAGACTTGTCAGCACTTTGTGGGCAACATCACAGCTTTATTGTTGCTTCACATCACAGGGAGGCAGCTCTAAAAGCCAGGGAAATGCAATTATGCAGATGAGATGCAACAGTACCTCAGAGCTGTACACGTCCATGTGCCCTGAGTCACCTCGGTAGGAATGAACCTCCCTGGGATCTGCTGGGCTTTTGGAGCCCGGATCTCCCTCCCCAGGATCTCCTTCCCCAGGATCTCCCTCCCCAGCACCTCACTGGGGAACTGGTGGGTGCAAATATGGGTGAACATCTCAGTGTGGCACATCCTCGGGACACAGCAGGATTTACCATCACAGCAAAGACATTTCTGCCATCGTATCGAGGAATGAGGCTGGTTTATTTATGACCAGTTCCCTGCCAGACGTGGCTAATAAATCCTTCCAAGGTGACTGAAATACTGAGACTGCAAAGACCAAACACCAGCTGGTATTTGGCAGTGAGATGGGAAATAACTCCTCAGCTTTATGTTCCATCCTCAGTCATCTCAAAACTACAGAAGAGCTTTGACTTTTGTCACGTTTCTTCTTCTCATAAAATATCCAAATACCACTCTGGGAATGCAAAACATCACTTGGGTAAATGAAGTAAAAGCTAATTAAGATTAAAAGCCTTCACTGTGGCTTCCTACCCACTGGTGGAACTGCTGCTGGACACCGAGGGTTCACCTCTTCCATCGGGAGCAGCTCCTGGGACCAGGACACTGAGCAGTGCTGGAACCTCTGCACATCTTCCCATCCATCAAAATTCATGGAAAACTTTGCTATGGAGAGAACACGTTTGAGGAATGACACGGCACATGAGAAATAAACTGGGAGTTCTTCCCCCAAAGTCTTACTCAGAGGCATTAATAGCTGCATAAACTACTACTGGATTAGCAGGGAATATGTGAAGGGATTAAAATACTGTAAATTTTATTGCAGCCCACACTGATATGGACACAGATACTTCCAGCTCCACTGCAGGAGGCAGAACAAGTATCTTGGTGGAATACAACATTCCAAAATTCTCAGAGCCAAAAAATCTTTGCACGTATTTTTTTTTATTAAACTATTTCACAATTTTAAAGCATATAAAAATAGAACACTGTGATACCAGAAAAATAGAACACTGTAACAGCAGAGGAAGTTGAAATGGTGTAATTTTCATTTAAATAGTTTAAATTTATTAATTGTGTCCATAATTAAAAACCTAAGGCTAAACCAGCAGTGGCAAATTGGTATGAATTCATTCCAGTGAACTCAAGGATGCAAGAACACTTAACTCCTCCTAGATGTAGTTTCCTTTTTCCTGCTTCCCACACAAGAGGCAAGTCTCCCACAAGATTTTAAAAAGTTCACTTTATTGGTTATAGAAAATGTGATGATATTTCCATCTATTGGTCATTAAGTACTTGCAACACCACACTCCCAAGTGCAGCTGGAACTCCCAGGATGGATTTCTGGAGAAGGAAAATCCCCCTTCAGGTGCTTACCTGCATTCCCAGCCCCTCAGCAAGGCTACAGCATTCAAAAGCAAGGACAACCCCACTTTTATGTCAAATTGTAATTTTAATGTTTTCATTAGAATAGTCTTTATATCACTCTCCAATAGAAGAAACAACAGAACTAACAGCAAACTTTAATACAGGAACATGCTCCAAGATTAACAACCCAAAATGAAAACAAAATGAAATTAATGTAAAATGCAAATCACATATAGTACAATTGAAGTGTCCAAAACAATTTAAATAATTTTAAATATTTTATTTTTTTTTAAACTTGCTACAAATGCTTTATACAATATTTCAACATAAAGTCCCCATAACAGAAATGTAACAAAATGGGAATGATAGTGAAAGTGAAAGTGGCACAAATTCACCAAACAAGTATTAAACTACAAATTTTTTAAGAGGTAGATTACTTTTTAAGTCAAGAACAAAAATAAAAGGGGTGGCTGTATAAAGAAACTAAGTCACTTTCCATCCATTCTGTCATTAATCTTGAAAGCCTAAGAACACGTGGCAAACAGGATTTCCATAAAAGCTGTTCTGAACAACAGTCCAATTTGTTAAGTTCTTAGAGGTGTAAAACCTTTTGGAGTAATTATATATTTATCTTTCCAAATATCCAAGTCTGCAGCCCTGCTCTGACCTTCTGATCCATAAAAAGATCCAGTGCATCCATTATATATCTGGTGCTTAGAGACTCATCATTGCTATATAAAGTTTTATTTGCACGTGTCAGTGAGAACTTGGAACATTCATCCAATATCCAAATCAGGCTTTTTTTTCCCACTGTGTGCTGGACATCTAAAAGAGTCAGAAAGTGAGGAGAAGGTGGGAAGCAAAGGGAATTGTGCCTGGCTGGGTTGGCCTCTCCTGATTCATTCAGACAAAAGGCTTTCAGAGATTTAATACACGACAAACCACTTGGGATGCAGCAATTGTTGTCCCTGAATCTCCAGTGAGTTCTGCACACACTGAAGGAATTGCTCTGCCCTCAACCCCAGGAAGGTTTGGACAAAACCAGGAGCTGAGCAGAGCCTTGGTTTAGTTAATCCCACTGTTTCTGTGGCTCGTTTCCCGGGGGGTTTAACTGGGTTTGGCAGCATCCTTTAATGTGAACCATCCTGTTTGTGCCAGGCACAAAATCAGAACATCTAGGCCTGACAATGAGCATGAGAACCTGAGGGGTTTTGTGACTCTGAATCAGCTCCTGAGGGTTTCACAAGCTTGGAATTCCCATCCCTTGGTGTATCCTAAGAGGAGCAACAGCTCTACCATGGCAGTAAGGGACCTTTTTGTTTTGTTTTTACAGGAGATTCCTAGAAAATAAAGATAAAATAAAACACAAAACCTGAAGATAAATGACAAAACAAACTGTTTGTGAGCTGAGTATGTTTACACAGAAAAACTAAAAGGTGAAAAACAAACTGGCAGACAAATATTACATGAAGCAAGTCTTGGAAAAATACTAAGAATTAAGATTTCCTGGGAAAAAAGCCAAAGCCCAACAGTGCCTACATAGAGTAGAATCAAAACTGTGCTGACATTAGTGTATGAAGGCAAAAAAATTCTTCATACTTGATATAAAAAAAAGTTGACTAGGTAATCTAGATTTATGACAGTTATTTCAGAAACAAAAAGAATTTTCTAGTGTAACTATTCATTTTACTGCAGAGTAAAGTAATGGTAAAGGAAATCTTATCCCAGGTCAACTGTTCTTTCCCCTACTGAACAATTCCCATATCCACCAGTTCCCAAGTACTCCATTATTTTGCTTAAGGGCAAATGATTCATGTGGATGGAAAGTTGTGGTGTTTTGGCTTCTTATTCTGATCTGTTCTGGCAAAGTTTAAATACAGTTTCACACATCACACAGAGAGCAGCTGAGGAGAATTAACATGAAGATGTTTGTGTCCCAAGAGAACTGGGAGACATTTCTTGCTCCTAAAAGGCATTTTTTACACCATTAGTCTCCAAATTCCACTAACATTTCTCTCCTTCAACACATCCTAATTTGGGTATGGACTATTTTAAGTCAAATTCCCCTCTGGCCCTTGGGAATAATTCTGCTGTATTGAACCTTTACTTGACCAAGTATTTCCTCATCATTTCCCCCTCAAGTCAAGACACACAAGCTGTGAACACTTTGGATTTTGCCACTCCACAGATCCTGTTCTGACAGAGTCACTGCCCCTCCTGCAGGAGCAAAAACTTGGATAAAACCTCCTCCCCTGAGCCCTGAGTGTGCTGCAAATGCTGCAATGACCAAACCCAAAGACCTCTGAAGGAGCTTTGTGGAAGTTCCTCAGCAATTCACACACCTGTTTTCCAAGAATAACAGGGCAGGAGCAAAGTGACAGAGGATAAAAACACTGTGCAAAATATACTATATTGATTTGAGACACTACATGAAGACGTAAGTCGGGACTCAGGCACGTAGATTAAGATTTTATTTATTTATTGAAGTATTACCCTTTCTTGTGATTAAAATGCTTCTTCTCAAAAAGAAATAGAACTTTAATTATAAAATTTTATAGTGAAACATAAAAGCATGATACTTCTAACAAATTTACATGTTCATGTAACTTTTCTTACATGTCTAGTTCCCTTATATTAAGTATTTAATGATCTGACTCAATCTGTATGCACATACATTTTTGAAGTATTTGGTCATGGTTTCTTTTTTATATATATATTTTCATATATATATATATATATATGCAGAGAATGCTTTTTATTACAAACCAAAGCAAGTTACTTTAGTAAGTAAGTCATGATTTTTAGCTTAGTGAACCACCATAAATAAACCTAGAATGACTCTGGGCCACCTTAGGTATCAAATACAAGGTCAGTGTCTCCAATAACATTGAGTTTAATGACATTAAGTTTATTTGCACTCAGGTATTGACTTTGTTTTCCAGAGTTTTCAATTCAGTTTATAATTAAAGACATTCTCTATACAAACCGTGTATTATTTCATGACAACATGACAAAATGCATCAAGTATGTACATCATACCTCAGCATCAGTGAGCTGCTCAACCATATTTTAGGAAATGCAACTTTTTTTTTTATTTAAGCATGAGAAACTCAAAGAGAAAAAAATATAATTAAAAAAAAAAAAAAAAAAAAGACCAAGAAAATTGGCAAAACAGCAAGCAACGTGTTCCTGGGTTGTTTCAACTTCAAATGAAATGCTTACCTGAAGTCTTTTAGCTCTTGCTTTGCACTGCTTTCATCTCTTTTGTTTTCTGCTGCCTCTGCATTGGCTGCCTGCTGCAGGCTCCGTGTGATGGGGCCCCCAATCCTCTCCCTACACTTCCCACTGAACCTGTCTGCCTTTTTCTTACCCCCCACAGCAGATTTACTCGCCACCACAGCCTTATTATTCCTTTGTATCCTGACGTGCAGTTTCCGGGACGCTTTGCTGCCCATTCCAGAGGAATTGTTCTTAGTGACCACCTTAGTTTTTTTCCCATCGACGTGGGATATTTTAGCCACTCTCACAGGACTAGAGTTCCTCAGCGAGGAAGAGGAATTTGGCTTTTTAGACCGCACGGAAGGGACAAATTTAACGTTCTGTTTGGACTTGAAGGAGGCAGAGGGGAGCTGGAGCTGGGCAGGTCCTGAGGTCCGTGCTCTGGTCTTGCCCAGGTGAGGTTGAGTGCTCTGCATTTTGATTTCTGCATCCGCTGTTCGCCTGCGCTGGTTGCTGCCTTTGTCACTGTTTGCAGGGGAAGAACTCGCACTTTTTTTGGAGGAATTCTTTTTAGAGGAGGGAGAGATGGGTTTTTTGGGACAGCTGTATGAGGCGTGTTTGTTCAGACTCCCAATGTAGGTGAACTCTCTGTTACAGTAGGGGCAGATGTGAGAGTCCGACTCGGATGGATTATTTTTCAGTTCCGCCTTCTGCTGGGCTGATTTCTTTTTTTGCAGGATAGCTTTCTGGACAAGCTGGTTTTTCTTTTTCAATGCACTTATTTTGAGTTTATTGGAGGACATTTTGCTAATCTCAACATTGAAATTGAGTCTTTTAGGTTGACCCATCCTTCTGAAGGCGTTCTTTCCAGGCCCAGCTATAACCACCATGCCATTCTTGGGCTGCACTGTCTGTTTGAGGGGCACTGGATTTTTTTTAGGGGTGTATCTCTTTTTATCACTGGCAGATGCACAGGCCAGTATGTGTTTGTGTAACTCAGGCATGTTATCAACACTTTTCCCACATTTTGTGCACCGAATGGCAGTGGTAAAAGTCTGAGGAATATTGTGGGTAGTGAAGTTTGTTGCAGTAACTCCAATACCCATCGGATTGCGATGGTGATACTGAAATGGAGGTGGTTTAAAGCTTGGGTAGTGCTGATTGAGGCCCATACGAACATCTGGATCTTTAGATTTCACTCCAGAAGCCATTATTTTTATTGTAGTATAAAGCTCTTCAGAGGAATCATTCAAATCTTCATCTTCCTCCTCTTTAGAAGGTTCCAAAGAATCTTCTGGCAGGCTCTGCATGTGCTCCGCGTTCGCCTTACTGGGGTCAGTAAAATTCTGGGGTCTCAAAGTCCCGCTTTCAAACTCATGGTGTGTGCACTCTTTGTCTGGATGGAGATCCCGCTGATGCTGTTGCAAATTGCACAAAAAAGCAAATTCCTTTTTACAGACCGAGCAAACAAAGATATTCCCTACTCCGTGAAGCAGAAAGCGGTGTTCTGACAAGTCTGTTTTATCCCTAAAAAGCTGTACACAGAATTCACATTTGAAGGGCCATTCTTCAGCATGAACAGATAAATGCTTCGTTAGGTCTTTAATGGAAAGAAAAGGCGATTCGCAGACATTGCACACAAAGCTCTTATTGAACGTTTCCTGCGCCGCTCCCGCTTCACTCGAAGTGTGAGGATCTTCTCTTGCTTTCTGCTGCTCGTTTTCAGCTTCTTCCTGTTTTATTATTGGGAGAGAACTTTCAAGATTATCAGCAGAGGAAACAACAGAAGAAACTACTGAAAGAGGAGGTGGAGACGGAGATGATGAAGATGAGGAAGAGGAGAAAGAGGAGGAAGAGGAAGACGAGGAGGAGAGTGTAGGAGGGCCAGGCGAGGCAGCAGAAATAAGTGGTTCAACAGAAGGAACAGGGGACGGAGAGGGAGAAACCGTAGGCGAAAGAACTGGAAGTGGGGACTGGGCAGTAGTGTTGGACAGCGGTGATGGGCAGGAGGAAGTGTTGGTGGCACTGGCAGAGACATCTGGGACAGGTAAGGGCACCGTTGGGAGAAGGGGAGGAGGCGACGTGGCCACCGTTAACACGGGCGGGCAGGGCGGCGGGGACGGGGGGTTGGTGGGGCTCAGCAAGGGGGGCAGCTGGCACACGGCGCCTCCAGCCGGGGCCTGGGGCACGGGGGAAGCGGAGGAACTCGGGGGCTGAGTGTCAGTGGAAGACGAAGCCGAGAGACCGGGATCCACGTCGGGCTCTGCCTGAGGCTCCGGGGCTTTGCCGGGGCTCGTGTCGCCGCTGCCCCCGAGCGCCTCGTCCGGAGCCGCGTCCGTCCCGTTGTACTCGTTGAGCAGAACCTTCTGTAACATGCAAGTGGTTGGTTTCTTCTTTTTAACCCCACTGCACGTTGGCTGGATGGAATTTTCTTTGTGTTCCCTAATCTCGGCGTCGCTGCAAGGCTTCTTATGCACACTTAAGTCTAAAACAGATTCCCAGGGAACCTGAGTCTTACTTGTGATGTCAGACCTTTGTTTCACACCACTGGATAAATCCAGCGGCTGCTGGTTGCACACGTTGCCAAAAGTTGGAGCTGCTGTCCAGTCTTTTGATATTTTATATTCTTCAAAGCAAAGAGGGCTCAGTGTCTCTTTGTCCTCCCTTCCAGTCAAGCTCCAAGCAGGTGAGTTGCTGTGGCTTTCTAACTTTGGCATTTTTGAACTCCGAATATTATCGTTCCACACAGTTTTTCCCTCACCTGATTTGACCAAGTCTCGGAGCACTGGACTGTGCTGTGGAGAACTGGGAGGAGAGCTGGTCCTTCTTTTAAACCTACTGGATACTGGAGCCAAGATAGATGGTGATGTAACAGAAGGTCCTAATTTAGGGATTTCACTTGATGGAGTTATCTTCTTATTGTCCTGTGTCTGAAGAAGCTGCTTTAATTTTGATGACAAATAAACCCCTTTTTCTTTATGAAAAGATAAGCTTTCTGTTGAAATGCTAAGAGGAAGATTTAAAGAACTAGTAGGAGCTATAGGTTCAGGGTCTATCTCAGTTTTTATTTTTGGTACAAGAGGAGGGCTGGCTGTTCTTCTCTTTTTGGATTCATTGCTCCCACTGCTGGAGGGTTCCTTAGGAGGTTCACTCACATGTGTTTGTGTAACCTTTATATTTGAGGATATTTCCACCGTGACCGGACTGATGATACAATTCAACCCATACAAGTCTGCAGAGTTGGACTCCATCTGAATCACATCACAATTGCTAGTGCTGCTGTTGGACTGGATTTTACCATCGATGTAGTAATTTAAATTCTCAGAGATATTGCTGGAAATATCCATGATATAAACATCATCCACCTCCCCCTCCTCCTCTATCTCTGTGCTGGCTATGTACACACTCTGCACCGCCGGCGCCGGCTCCGTCGGAAGCAGCGGCTCCTCAGCGAAGAATCCTTTTCTCCTGACACCTTTGGGAATAAGATGCCTCTCGTGGACCCTGCGCTGATGCCTCCGCATGTTGGTGTGAGTCCCAAACACCTTTTTGCAGTACTTGCACGGATGCAACTCTTTGGGCTCCTTGTTCTCCTCTGCAAACACCGAGTTCGCCATTTCTTGGGAAACCTTCTCGGAATCCAAGACGACGGAGTCTTGCGCAAGACCAGAAACGTTCAGCTCGTCTTTAAGACCCTCATCCACAATTGCCTGGTCGTCACCAACGTTCTCCAGGTGCTGTGAGGAGGTCAGTGTCAGGAAGGGTTTCCGTTTGGGCCCGGCCTCGTGGCGTCGCTCGTGCCGTCGCCTGTTGATCTGGGTGCCGAAGGCTTTGCCGCAGTAGCGGCACCTGAAGGCGTGGCTGAGGCTGGAGATGTGGATGTGCATGTGGCGCTCCAGGCCCTGCTTCGTCGTGAACTTCCTCTCACAGTGCTGACAGGGAAACATGAACGTCTCCTGCACGTCGCCGTTGGATTCCCCCCTCGCTTTGGGAATTTTCACCACGAGTTTTTTCTTTGGAGAGCTTTCTGGAGATTCCTCTGATGTGCTCTTTTGTTCTTCCAGAGAGTCTAGCTTTTCTTCGCACATCAAAGGCATTGCAGCATTTTCTTTAGGCATACTGGTATCTTCTAGCTCCTCTTCATCTTCCTCCTCTTCATCCTCCTCCTCTTCATCATCGTCTAAATCATCTGATGCACAATTTATTGCTTCTCCTTGTTTCTCTTCAGTTACCACTTGTGGTTCGTTGGTGGGACTGGGGATCATCAGCTTTGGAAGCACATCCTGATTGACCATTTCCTGAATCACAGCTGTTTGTTCCAGGGACAGCACAGCAGAAACTGAAGGTGTTTCATCTTCCTCTTTATGACCTGAGACACAAGAAAAGCACGAGATATTTTTACCAAACACTTCAGAATGTGCTACACCTTTCTGCTCCCTTTTCCTAAAGCACAACATGGTAAACACGTTGTGGAAGCAGAAGGGAGTATGGAGTGAAGGCATGGAAGAGTTATGGGTCAAAAGAATTAATATTATATTTCTGCCCCTTGACACTGACTTCTGCTAATCAGCAATAAATAATGACCCTGTAACTAAGACAGTATTTTAGAATAAGAACTTTGCTCTGCTCTTCTGTTCTAAGGAGTTTGGGTTTACATCTGAATTTTGCAGTACATTAGTTTTTCCTGTGGTCAGAATTGTATGTTTAATGATGTGCTTCTAATATCCCAGTTCCTAACTAATAAAACAATATGAACATGTTCACTGTGGTACAATAACAGAACCTGCTAAGGTACTAAACACAGCAAAAAGTGTTCTTTCATCCAAATGAGAGCTGGAAGGAAAAAAAATAAGGTATTTGGGAACTCACCCTCTTTAGAATCCCTCATATCTGCAGAACTAGAATCCAAATCAGTCTTCTTCTGTTTTGTATCTGCTGCCTTCTTTCCCTTGTTTTTACCTTCCTGAGTCTTCTTCTTTCCTGGGGAGGAAAAATCCCAACATTTATTATTCCTGTTCAACAATTTCTATTTGTCTTACTTGAGTGGCAGAATCAAACCCCCAGCTTTGGATTAATACACCTCTGCAGAGACCCTGCTTTCCTGAGGAACACAAATGACAGATTAGTAGAACAGCCAGCATTGAGGTAGAGCAGCCTCTAGAGCTCAGAAGAAAATAAAACTAAAGTTAATGAGTCTTTAAAAACCTCAGACTCTACAACATTTTGTTCAATTCCAAAGCAAGAACAAACTCTAGGAAAAACACCCTGTCCAGGGTTAACCAGCTCACATCATGCAGTTACCCAATACCACCATATGGCCTTTAAATTCCTGTATCTCAGACAAGTATATGGAAAAGAAGAGATTTCTTCATGTACTATTAAACCTTAATGTTAATTGAAAGACCTTATGAGGCAGAAACCCATAGAGGTTACTCTGGTTTTATAATAAAAGCAATGAAGTAACAACATCATGAAACCAAAAGCAGCATGAACTTGACTAACAAGGCAAAGGCAGCAAACCCAAATTAGATGGAACTGGTTAACAGCAAAATATAAAGGTATTTTGTTGTGTCCACTGACCCACACAAGTTTGCTAACACTTTCTGGTAGCAAAATGAGGCAGCAAGTATTAGTTGCAGAGGATGATGAACATAAAAGAGTATTGTGCAAAGGGCTGACCAGTGGTGCAAGGTGCAAACACACTGAAAACTTCATTTACCACTGCACTACAAGTACTGCTATTTTTTTCCATTAATCTTACAGATTCAGGCCTCTAATACACAGAAATTATGTAAGATGTAATAAAAAATGAAACTTTAAAGCCTTCCAATTCAGTTCACTGCACAGACCATACTCTCCACACAAAATACATAAATGTCTCCTCTGAAACTTCACATTCCCTGCACCTCCTGGGGATGAGAACTGTTCAGAGGCAGCAATTTCAACTCCTCTTTTGCCCCCTCTAACACATCAAATGCTACTTTTTAATGCACTGCCCCTTCCCTCTGATCACATGTCCTAAATTCTCCCAAGTCACAATCCTGTCAGCAAGTTCCTCTCAAAAATATTTTTTGTATTTTGAGCCAAGAAACTGAAATGCCTTTAAAAAACATGTTCCTCTATTCCAACTGAGAAGTTCCAAGTACACACCCACCCAAGAGAGCAGCTCAGACAGGTCAGCTTTAAAAGGAAACACTTGTTTTGATTTGAACATTCTATTCTATCTAAATAATTATCTGTATTTCCGCTCAAGGGGCTCAGATTTCACAGGCCATCCACAAATTCTGGTGTGTTTCAGTTTCATGGAAATAATAAACCTTTTTATCTTTTTTGTATATAATAAACTTTATTTTCTTAGTACAATTTAACAGGTTTTGGTCTCATAAATTGACAATAGTCACTCAGAATGAATTTTTGTTACCTTTGAAAAATACACATGTACACTTCCTAAAACAAACTAACAATTATCTCCAAATATTCTCAAATACTGTAACAATCCCTGGGTCCAACCTGCCAGAATGAACCAACACCAGATTACTGGGACAATGAAATATTTAACTTTGATTTTATACCAAACACCTGCAATTTTCAGAAGATTTAGTCCATATTTGAGTGTTCACACAGGCACAAGGAGCTTAAGTGCATCTTTACCTGACAAACTACCGAACTTCCAACTTGAATATCATTTTTTTATTATGAGCATTTCTAATGTTCACAATTAGAACAAGCAGCACCAAAGTCTGAGTATGAAGGATTTCAAATAAGCTTCCAGAAATATCTTCCAAGTCACCTGAAATTGCTCTGGGAATGCACAGCACCACAATCAAACAGTTCCATTTCTAGGGAAAAGGTGCAAATATAAGATTACAATACACTCCAAGGAGTCAAACAATTGTCACAACACACTTTGGGAGTGACACAACAATCCTATTTAATTGCTAGAAGCTGCCAACTCTTTTGCAGACACCTTACCAGCACAAGACCAACATCTTGCCTTAATAAATGACAAAATTCTCAATTTCTCTCTCTCTTTATAGGTAAAACTGGAAACTAGGAAGAAAAAATTGGTGCACAGGCCCCTCTCCCTGCCCACCCTGGTCACGCTCACAGACACTATTTTATGAGGCAGTGCAGGTGAATTTATTGGATATATGACAGGTGAAGAAGTCACTGGACAACTCAACGTCCCATCCTACAGCAGCACTGAATTTCAGCTAATGAAAGGATACTACAAAAGTCTTCAAACAGAGACTAAATTATTTCTAACAATACTGCAAATATATTCCAAGTGTGAGGTAAAGCATGAAGAAAACAACACCCCACATCCCAAGTGCTAAATCCTGCACAAGTGTTTTCAAGTGCCATCCATTTATCCAAGTATAACCTGGGAAATCACTACAACAGCAGCACTTGCACCACAAAATTGAGCTGCTTATGTCACATCTTTGTGCTACTGATGGAAAGAAGATTATTTGCAAGTTCTCCTGCCACACTCCTAAAAAGAAATGCAACCTGCTCAGGATACAACCTGCCCTGTGGTCCAGCTGGAGATGTTGAAGATCTTGGCCTTTAGGCATCAAGGCATTTGAAGAGAAGATTCAGCACCTAAAACCTGTCCTTACTCTGAACACTGAGCAAAACTGCTGGTGTATCCAGCATTTCAGGTGTGTCACAGCCATTTCTGACACCCATCACTCCTTGGTGATGTTCTCCTGCACCACATTTACTTTGGTTTAGGCAGGAGCTTTTCTTCAAGCCCAGCAATGACTGTCCCAGCTCCATCATTTCACAGCCCTGAAGGTTCACAAGGAGATGCCCAGGAAGGGAATTTAAGAACAGTCATAGTAAAGTGATACTTCACTGCTACACTTTCCCAGCTTTGGTGTCCATGAGGTTCAGGAACTTCTCCAGAAATTTAACAGCTGTTGCTACTCTCCCCCATAAGTTCTCAAAGTGCTTTTTAATCCATGTAAACCTCAAAGATTGGCATCATTTTCTTCCTGTAGATTTTCAATGAAACCCAACCTGCTATTCTGTAGAAAGGACATCAATGAGTAGCCTGGGGTCTGTCCCTTAGTTTTCTCACACTTTCAGAGGTCAGGAGCTGCCAGAAGCCTTCAGGAGGGGGAAGTGCCTCACAACACAGAACCTGCTGGAAGCCTGAGTATAAGTACACACGGGCACTTACCATCAGGTTCCTGCAGGTCCTACATGGCTGCTACTGCCAGCTGGATCCTCCACTTGGTCTAAACAAGAAAGATACAGCAATGAAACACAGGGAAAGTGAAATGGAAACAATGACAAAAGAATAAATGAAGGGCAGAACTGAGTATGTGTGTGTGCGAGTTAGGAGAATTGTAAAAGGAAGATGTAAAGGAAAATGAAAGAAAGAAACAGATGGAAAGCAGGTTCTTGTCTGTAGTGGGGAAGATCAAAAGGCGATTGCATCAAGCTGTCTTGCAACTTTAAATAGGGTTCTTTTTCTCCCCTCTCCTTGTGTTGTAAGAACTATGAGCACAAGCATTATCTGCCTTTACACCTTTACACCACCTGTGTAACACTGGCAGGAGACTGAGATCTCCTGGGCCTGTTGCAATGTGCAGATAATCAGTACTCCCACTAATTCTGGAGAGTTCAGATGACAACACAGTAACAATGTAAGAGAGAAATGAACTTTCTTTGCCCATACTTCATTTTATGGATAAACCCAAGACACTTCTAACAACCTACAGCCACCTGTGCTCACATTTTTCAGTTAAGCAAAATACTAATGAAACAGTTAAACCACTGAGTTGTTTCAGAGGTGGTGGGGTGGGACAAGCACACTCAGATGCCAGGAGGTAAGATGTTAAACACAGTCTTTCCATACACTCAGAGCTGAACTCTGTAATTAAATATTGCCCAATTACCCAAGATGCTATTATCTTTAATAACCCTGAAGTGCAGCACCAAACATGTTCCCAGTGAAGAGGTAAGGAGGACACTCATCTGAGCTCAAACACTGCTCTGACCACTCGCAACAAGCATCGAAGGTGGACATTTGCCTCCCCCAAAATCTTGGGTTAACGAGGGAAACTGACATGAGCTGAAATCACTGGTGTTTCTCTGAGATCTGCAGCCCAGACCCCACCTGGGCTGTCCCTGCACAAACCCCAAGTCTCCTGGAAAACAGGAGAAGCTCCTCAGAGAGCCCTTGGAAGGTACTGTCAGAGCAGCCAAACTGGCACGTTATATGTGACAGCAGCCCCAGCTTCCCCATGCAATGGGATAAACTCACTGCTGAACCCCTTAGGCACCGGTTCACATTAAACTTTGCATCCAGCCCATGCAGTAGCTGCTACTATTCTATACATCAATTATTACTCTTCTCATTAAAAAAATAAATAAAGCCCTATTTAGGCACTGAAGAGACTGAAATAAAGATTAAGTGTGTGATCAAGCTACAAAAATCCCTTCAGATAATTCAGTAGAAAACAACTGCATGATCGTTTCCACATTCTTCTGATTAATGAATTCTAACATACTGATGCAACTTGAATTTTAATTTGAGAAACAGCTTGCTGTGCACCAGAATTCATCTGTTCCTGTATCCAGAATACTGGTAGGTGTCATGTTTTTTGATATAAATTCCTTAAGCCTTCAGGCATTGGTAAGAATCTGACTTAGTTGTTAGTTCTGCAGACAGGATACAACACACGAATGCCTTTTTCACATAGAAAGCTATATCCAAAATAACAGCATAAATTGCTCCAAAAAATGAAATCCAAGTTGTGCTGCCTGGATGAGCACAAAAAAACCACAGAAACATGTTGAAGTGACTTCTTAAAATCTTGTCCAACCGTGAATGGCACAGCACACACATGTTAAATATATATTTAACAAACAGAATTCAGTAAAGTAACTAAGCACCAAAAATGGTATTTAATTCAAAATGCTCATTATTCAGATGTGAATACTGAGGTGTTTAAGTGTCTTTATTTTGCTTATTGTTTGTTCTTAGTTCTTCCATTGTCTACAAAACCTTTCCTTATTCTCTCCCAGCAGCTGCTCCCATCAAATAAAAACCTCCTGGCTAAATAAAGAGTAACACCCCTGAGTTAAGGGCTGCTGAGAGCCACTGAAACAGCCAAGAACTCTTAATATTTAGGGTAAACTGGTGGGCACGACCTACCTGATGGATATATAAATGGATATATATTTATATATAATAT
>WEIV01029958.1:18564-31856 GCA_013390005.1 Calyptomena viridis | reverse complement strand
TATAAAATATATGTAAATATATGGGTATGAGGATTATTGGAATAATCACAGGGATTACAGAAATTTGCTGAAAACATGACCTTGAACCCACGAGGTTATGCAAATATTTAAAGACCTAAACCACATTTCAGAGGATACAGCACAGGTTTATTGCATGGCTGCCCCTGACATTTATCCACAAAAGCTTTTCTTTTTGTTTGTAAGTGTCACACATGCTGCACTAGGAGCATTTCCCACTTGTTGGTGCTCACACACACACAAACCTTTCCTAACACCCTCCTACAAACCCTTCCCAGGCAGGAGGTTTCTATCTCTGACTCCAAAGTACAGACCAGGTATGACATGATGAACACACTTCTCCATTTGCAGCTCTGTATCTTCCTAAAACTGAACATTATTAAAAAAAAGTATGTAAAAAAGAGGCAAAAGCAGCACACTGTTACTCATATTCCAGCAATTCAAGCCACAGACCAATTGTTGAAGCAAACATCTCATTAAAGAATATGTCAATTAAACCTGAAGGGCTCCAAACAGATTCATGAACAGGCCTATTTCAAGAATGCTGTCAAGTAGGTCTGAAAACCTGCAGAAAAAGGCAGAAGGTAAATGCCTTTTTTACCTTGTTTTCCCCTGTCTGTGTTATTATAAGTAATTGGTGGGGCATTTTTCCTGCAACCCCATTATGGAGTTACCAGAGACAAGCAGTTTGTGTAGGTGTAATTTCGGGTATTATTTAGCAAATGAAACACTAAAATTGACAGGAGCTGTTTGACACTGTACAAAAATCATCACAATGGAATTTTAACCTCCAGCTCCTGAGAACCAGAATAATTTAGAGCTACAGAAGATTTCAGTTCTGTATTGTTGGTGCCCAGATCTAATACATCAAATGATTTTAAAGGTGAAGAGGCAGAATACATACATGGCAAAAATGGGAAAACTTGTGAATTATCTATAGAATAAGATCAAACAGAGGGAGAAAAGGTTCTTCTGTCATTTCTTCCAGCATCTCTTCCTTATAAAGACACTTTCAAGCTTACACAGTAGGGGCAGGAGAAAGAGGAAGCCAAACTTCACAGCAATTCTATTAATACCAAACTGCCTGTTGTATAATCCTCTTGCTGCCCATTAACCACCAGTGCATTTTCCAACCACATCAGCAAAGGCACAATAAAGTCTTGCCCTGGGAAGGTATTTCAGGACACCTGGAGACAGAGGCACATCCACATAATGGGGGGTGTATAAATAAAGCACTAAATATCCATTTTTGCACAGAAGAAACAGAGCAATGCATTGACAGAGGCTGTGAATGTGACATTTGCTTAACAGATGAACTTGTTGCCATGGCAAGTGTAAGAAAATTCTGAGCTGGGCTATTTAAAACACCAATTTCTGCCAATGTTTGGCAAAGTCTCCACTTTAATGACAGCATGAATGTTGCTGTATCTCACCACAAACTGCTGAAATTATCTAATAATCAGTGCAAGACATGGTAGGATGGCACCAGAGAAATTATCTAATAATCAGTGCAAGACATGGTAGGATGGCACCAGAGAAATTATCTAATAATCAGTGCAGGACATGGTAGGATGGCACCAGAGGTGTGTCAGGCCAACAGAAAGAAATGATGCAACAGTCTGCAAGGAGCAAAAATGGAATATATTGGCATTTGATGGAGTTCATGAGACAAGGGAAGATGAAGTTTTTCATGAAATTGAAGTAAACAGATAAAAAAAATTTGGGTGAAAAATTGTGTGAGTGGGAAGCCTGTGTTAAAAGTGTGGTGTTACAGCAATCCCACCAAACTCAAGTATGTTCTCCAGCCTTCTTCATACAATTTATGTTTTGGAAATGAAATTTCCTGCCATAACTCTCTACCAGAAGGGACAAAAGCATTTCTATTTCCTCTCAGAGCCATCAACCTCTGCAGCATCTCCCTCAAATGCCCAACACTTTATCATCCTGAGTAACCTGAGTGCACATCCCAGGAAGTCTGAAGTTTATAGACAACAAGACTTACTCATCCACAATGATTTAAGTCATACAGAATGTCACCTAACAATTACAAAGCATGGCAAACAAGGCTTTAATTCCGTGCAATTTTAACCCACACAAGAGTTGTGATGAAACAATTAAGTGTAAATAATTAAATGTAGAGGTTTTCTCTCAGCAAGATTTAAAAATGTTATTTCTGCTCCTATGACAGCATTTGTAAAGCAGCAGAAAGGGGCACAAAAATGCAACCAGACTTGCTCTAGACTTTCCCAATCACTCCAGCTCGTTGTATTCCTGCCTCCCACCCTCCCTAATTACACACCTCCCCCATTCCCTACAAATTCCTTGCCAGTTACTCGATAGCTGCCACATGGACACAGCCAGCCCAGGGCAGAAAGTGATGAACATTCTTCCCTGCACTTCAATTCCATGAGCTTTTGTTTTGCTAAGTATTAAAACAAAAGCAGCAGCAAGAGAAATGTCAGCTGGCACACACATTTTCCAGAAATAACTGCTGCTCTCTATATTTAGTCAGGTTTTATGTACAATTTAGTTAAAAATAGAGCACCCAAATTATGTATTTAAAAACAGAGGATTAGCCTAAATTTAAATCTCTACTTTAACCAACAGGAGATTTTATCTAAGTCTAGAAAATGTTGCTTCTACATTCACCAGAGCTCTCCCCAAAATGCTTGTCCAACCCTCAAACTACACTCAGATAATTGAAATAACAGCTATTTTGACAGCATCATTTGCAAGATAATGCACATGAAAGACCTCACACAACTACTTGTGCCACAAAGTTTAAAATTATCACTACAGATCTGTTTGCCTTTACCTGTAATAACCAACCCAAAGATTTGTCATGGCCCTATTTGGATCACTGAACATTTGAGACCAAAAATACCTGGGGTTTTAGCTAAATTGTCTTTAAAAGTAACTACTTAGGCCTTGATCTGCCACTTTATTCTGCTGTCTGACAACCTGTTCCAATTCAGCACAGGTCCTACAGTTAGTGACACTGTTAAATAAGAATTAAACCAAGCTGAGCTCACATGCAGCCCCAACCCTTCACACACAGCTCCTACAGTTAGTGACACTGTTAAATAAGCATTAAACCAAGCTGAGCTCACATGCAGCCCCAACCCTTCACACACAGCTCCTACAGTTAGTGACACTGTTAAATAAGAATTAAATGGAGCTGAGGTCACATGCAGCCCCAACCCTTCACACACAGCTCCTCAGGGTGCTCTCCTGCCATCCTGGGCAATTGTGCCCCCCCAAGTCAAACAGGACCCTTCCAGGGGGAGGGAAAAGCTGTCCCTGCATGGCAAACCAACAGTGTGTCCAGCCAGGGCTGTGCCTTTGCCTGGACACAGCTGCAGCAGGGCTACAATTCCCAGGACACTCCTTTGGGTGTGAGCAGAGCCCTGGCATTAGTGGCACAGGAGTCCCCAGGGCTGAGGGAGCACAGCAAAGGCTCTCCCAGATGTAGGATCTGGGCAGTGCTGCCACCCCTGTACCAAACCACACTCAGCATTTGCATTTACACTCACTCACCTCTGCCCTCTGTTACTCATTTTTACCCAAATGTTCCCATCCTTGTCACAAATCTTTCTCCAGCAAAATAAACTCATCCACTTCTCTTTCACAATGACTTTCATCCCCCTCGACATCTATTTCCAGATTTCTTTCCTTTAACCTCATTATTTTTCTTCACTACAACCCAATACCTACTACAGTAAGTACAGAGTGGTTTTCCATCCCATTAAAAGTATTACAGCACCTTCTCAACTGCCTTTCCAGCCTAACAAGGAACATTAATTGTTAATAAGCAGCTCCTGTCACAAACATCTGCAGCATAAAAACTTTGCCTCTCTGTATCTGTTAAATTTGGGAAGACTCATCTCCTTCCAGCTCCAAAGTGACAACCAAGGTCACATGGCAGAATTCCACTGCAGGTCCTTTCTAATTTACAAGAATATACAAAAAAGGATAAATATCATGCAAACTCATTATTTTAATGCAAACTACAGTCACCAAATCATTTTTATCTGCTGAGAAATTGTGGAAGATTTGCTTCACTTCCTCTGTGGAACAAAATGCTTCACTCACTTCAGCTGCAGCCCATTGATACTTTCTTAGAAAAATGTTTGTCAGTCCTCTCTGATAACACAAGAGACCCTGAATTCTGTTTCCCCAGGAACTGTAATCCTCCAGTTGCCCAATCAGTGCCTTTCCCAAAATGCAGCAGAGGGCTGTGCTGCAGCACAGCAGCAACAGTTGGTGCTCATGTGCACAGAACCCACCAGAGAAGGTCTAAATTTACTGTATGGCCCAAACCAGACAAGAGCAAACTGCATCTGCTTCATCTGTGACACCACAAAGGTCAACAGGCTCAAAGTCCCTGCAGGGAATGGCAACTTCCTCCACTTTTCAGAGTGAAAATAAACCCCAGTCAGAGCACAAATGGATTTGTCTTCTGCTCAGTCAAATGTTGCATGAAAGATGAACCCATTTAGATCAACTTTAAAGTTGTACAAGGTGTTTACACACATCTTCTCATGAAATGTCACCTAAAGCAGAACACAGAAATAAAATGCCACTGTGAAGGAACTTGGCCATTTTAATTTGCAGGTAAGGAAGCAGAAAGAAGCCCCAGCTCTGGTGTTTGAGAGAACAGCCCAGGATTTGGGAGCTCTGGCTGAGTGTCAGCACAAAGTCCCCTCTTTTGCAGTCCCTGGGAAGGGTCCCTGACACCGAAGCACTGCACTCTCTGCTCCTGCCTTGCAGCCTGAAAGGGAACACTGCAGCAAAGGCCATTTTTCACTCGACTCACTGAAACTTGTTTTGTCTTATTCCATGGGATAAATCCAACCTAGAGCTGGCTGAGGGTCTGACTCCCTGGGAAGGAGGGTGTTTTAACCTTCTGATCCTCAGGCAGTGGCCAGGCCAGGGTTTCTCCTTGCCCTGAGCTGCTTCACCCCACAGCTCCCTGTCTCCACACCAGCTCTGCAGTTTTCCTGGCAGCAGTACATGGAAGTGCACTTTGGATTGGCCCTGAACAAAAGGTGATGCAGGAGAAAATGGGCCCAAATTTCTATGAATCAAATCACTTCCACAAACCCCAGGCCTTTCCCATTCACCAGAGGGTTTGTGATGGGCTGCCAAACAAAACCAGACCCAGATCTGACAGAGTGAGGGAGGATCTGGCTCTCAACACAACTCAGGATAATGTCGAGCTGACTCCTCATTTCCCTGGCATTTTGCAGCACTAATAATCAAGATGATGGATTTTCTGCTATTATAATACTCTCACTAGAGTAACTTTGAGTCAATCAGCACATTAATAACAGTGCCTCTGAATTCTACAGCATTAATCACAGTCAATCAAGTGCTCTTGCAGAACTGATAACCAAGTGTGACAACAAAATGAACTCTTAACAGCAGCTCTGGTGAGCTCCTAAAAGTGCTTTGCAAAGTTTCATCCTAAATAACTCTCAGGCACTGGTGATCCAAAGAAATATTGTGATTTCTTAGTCCAGGGAAAAAGTGTATAAAAGGTAAGTAAATATTTCCTAGTGAATGGTCAGACATGATCTAATTCCTTAGCTCCAAGTGCTGAAATACCACTGACTCTCATTTCAATAACTCAGAAACCCAAGCAGAAACTCAGTCTGCTGTAACATTTTCTTGAGGAACTTGACACAGCAAGTGTAGGCTGGTGAGAATTCTTCAGAACAAATCACTCCTGTCAATCTGTGCAGGGCTCTTGGCAGGAATGACAAAATAAATTGGAAGGTTTGACAGATTGAAAAAAATAAATACACTCTGGTCTGACAACTGGTTTTCCTTTTTGTTCATTTGACAACCCACTAAATAGTTAATAAGTGAAATATTAAATTTCTTTGATATTTGGCAGTTTTGTAATGCAGTGACATGAGAATGTTTAGACTTGCCAAACACAAATGACCTTACAAAGGATGTCAATTAAAGACAAGAGACTCAGCCACACAGACAAATGGAGTCTGCATCTCTTCCAGGAATAAACCAGCTATCAAAACTCTGTGTGCACACACAAGTCAAATGTGCATTATAAAGTCCATGGAGCATCTGCAGACAAGCCCTCAGTGTAAGACAATTCAAATATAACAAATTGTCAAAGCACAAAACAGCACTAAAAAAGTTTAGCACTGCTAATGATACAGTATTATTAATTCTGTTCAAAGGGGTTTGAAAGATGAAGCATAAAAAGGAAACATCTGGAGAAAGGCAGTAAAAATTATTAAGAGGGTCACAAGATTCTCATGACAAGAACTTGGAGCCTTCCCTAAATTAAGAGGTGGTTCAAGCAGGGGGTAAATGCAGAATACCCTGAACTGCCTGTACCTGGTACCCACCACCAACCCAAACCCACCCCAGAGGGACATTGCACAGGAGGGTCAGGAAACCACAGTGTGTGGGAACACTTGAGTTAATGTGAGGTGATGCAAGGGATTCAAACAGGATTATTCAGGGAAATAAAAGTCACCCAGATTGAAGTGAGACACCAAACCCAAGCACTTGTATGGAAGAGGCAGTGACTCAGGAAGTTTGCTCTCATATTCTATAAGCAACAGGACAATTCTAAACCACTCAACACAAAGGAATAACACAGAAAAGTACTTGTTTCAGTCTGGAAAACAGTCTCCATTCTTCTACTCTGCAGCTACTCATCCCCTTCCTACTTTGAGGCAAATCCTCCACACCTCTCTCAAAGCTCTTCCCAAAAGCAGCAACCCCCAAATTTTCTCCCCATCTTCCACACACACAGTTGTTTAAACAACTGTGTGACTCAGAGCAGTCTAAGAAAGTTTGGGAAATTCTAATACAGTGAAATATTTCTAGAAAAAAATTGGTATTTCAATAGAAACTTGGTAAGTTCTTACTTTTTTCAGGAAAATTAAAACAGCATTTTCATAAGAAAAGAGGAGAATAATTTCCAAACACATTGGATTAATTGAAAAAAAAAAGAGCAGTGGAATACCAAGCTGCTTTTCTTTCGGGTCACTCCTTGTTTCAAAGCTAACCCTGATCAACAGGAAAAAATTGATTAATCCTAGAAAGCTTCCTGGTGCCTTATTTCACTTCCCACTGTGGGTTATGTAACTGAAAACAACATTGGCAAATTTGCTGGGAAATGCCACAACTGTGGACTATATTTTATTTTTTAACTTGAGAAAAGCAGTCTAAGGAGGTGTGACTCAAAAAGCAAAAGTATGAAGGAAAAGATGGAACACTTCAGAATCTGAATTCCCAAACAACCCAAGAATTTTTGTTGTGTTAGATAAGAACACACATATTCTAAGCAGAACTAAGCAGCCAGAAACATCCATTTGTTACCCTCAGGAAAGGCCACGCTGTCATTTTAAGGTAAAAAAAAACCACAAAGTTACAGTGTGCAAGGGGCTTGTAGTCCTTATTAAAATCATTAAATTAAAATAAAGGTCTGGTAACAGCACTGAGCTCCTCCCCTGCAGCCTTGACCACTTCCAAGATAAATCTTGTCCCCAGGAGTTGTGCTTTCCTGGTGCCTTCACCAGGCACTGCAGACAAAGCTGGGGATGCTGAGCCCCTCCCAGTACACACACTGGTCCCAGTGACAGCCCAGGGCTCTGGGAGCACCAGGACCAGCTGCATGTGTGAAACTTCCAAAGGGAATGTGCACACAGAGCTCCCAGGGTTGTGACTGCAGCCCAGCACCCAACAGGTTCCCAGAAATCCAACACAATCTGATCACAGCAAACCCAATGTTCCCTAACAACTCAGGATGTCTCACAGTGCTGAGGCCTCTTATTTCCCAAAGTTTATACTTACAAATACAGTTTAAGGGGTCAATACACGGATTTTAGTGCTGAATTCTTACTTTTTCTTTTAAATATAGACTATTTGGGGTTTTATTCCTGAAATGAAGACTTGTCTTGTCCCATTTTTAAAGCCCCAGGCAGGAGCAAGGCTGGACTGACCCCCAGCACCTTCCCTGTGCTGAAGGCTCAGAGCAGCTGTCCTGGAGCTGGGGGAATGCTGGAAAAGGGAACATGGGAATTTACAGCAACACAAGTCTCCCATTCAAAGGGATGAAAGAAAACCTGCACTGCTTTGCAGCCCCCAAATATATTCAATATGTGCAGACAGAAGCTGCCATGAGATACAGTTCCCTTGACATCCCAAATGCAGCTTTGGAACCAGAGCTGGATAAACCTTGTAAATCTGTGATTTGGGGAAAACAAAGTAAATTCCATTTTAAGGCTTTGTTCCAGATGATCTTGTTTATCTCCTCTTTCCTCCTTTGTCTTTTCCCAGTCACTGTTGATTCCTTGAGTTCCTGTTTAAGCTTTTCATTAAATTTATAGGAAATAGAGCTTAGATAAGAATACACTTTCATGGTATCCTTGCTACAAACGTACAACTTGTCCTTTTACAAATTACATTCTAATTCATACATAATCATTTGTCTCACAAGCTCTTTTCTGTTTAGAAACCAAATTTAAAGTCATTCCAAGTACAAGCCTAATAAATTCATGTAACAAAACCCCCCAGACAATCAGGGCATCATTTGGCCATGATTTCCATGTGTGATGACATCCAGATGGCAACCCAAGGCCTACCTTTTGTAAACAGGATGCATATTTATGGGACTCTCAAGTACAGCTAATTATTTGGAACTCTGGGAGAATGCCTAAGAAAGTACTAACAAAAAAACCCAAAAAACCAACAAAACTGCCTGGATTTCTACTATCCCAGAATTTAACCTGATTTCATCCTTACATTTCCCTTTCCAGCAGCAATTTGTTGCACCAACAGTCCCACTTCCAGGCAAAAGCAAAACCAGTGTCACTTTAGGATGGCAGCATTTCTTTAGGATCTGGGAAGCAGAAGCCTCAAGTTACACTTTGCATTCAGACTGACACAAATCAAGGCACAATGATGATTTCTGACAATAACTGATTCATAACTCATCCACCTACATCTCACCCTGTCCTGAGAGTTCCCCTGTAATTCCTCTTCTCCCTGAACCCTGGGAAGAACCCTGGGAAGCAGCAACATCACCAGTGGAACCATTTAAGGCAATAAAAGTTTTCCCAGATTTCTTAGCAATGGTTTGACACTTGCCAAGTGGATCCAACTAATCCCCAGGGGCTGCCATGGCACAGGTGACCCTGGCACAGGTGCTGTGCCTGCCCCACAAAGCACAACTATTTTCAGAGCTGACACAACTGTGCCCCACAGCTCCCCTGGTTTCCAGTTGCACTGTGCAGCACGTGCTTTTGCAAAAATGAAATTACAGGCTTTTTTTTGCCCTCTCCTGCCAGGCTGAGTGTGCAGAGAGCAGCACACAGAGCTCTGTGCCACAGGCTAAGGGAGCAGTGAGCAGCACAGAAGTAAAACATTTCCCTCTTCTCCCCCCCAAAGAAGGTTTTTTTAGAGGTATTATTCATAAGCAGGGCAAGCTTTTATCCTCTGTAACATCAGAATCTTTCTTCTTCCAAACCCAGACTTTTGATCTGCCACATAATCCGTAACAGAAAGGAGATTTTAGCCTTGTTTGATCACACTCTGGAGCCTGCATAGCACCTTAAAGCAGATTACAGCCTGATAAATCCACAGGACATCTTTATGTATGACCACCTTTTGGGGTTTTTTTAATGACCATATTTGCTTTCTTATTAAAAAAATACTTTACTTAGTGAAAAGTTACTTTTTTTAAGAAAGACTGAGCCTGAAGCCAGAGACTCAGAGTTCTTCTGGAAGGAAACATTGATTTTACTGCTTGCTACTACAAATTATTACTGTCATATGGAAAGGAAGAAATGCCCTGATGAGACAAAAAAAACCTTCCCCACTCCTCTAAAGGACACATGAATTCAAGTGTACAGTGAAGCCAAGTTGTCCTCTTTTTCTTCCTTAGAAGGAGAATGAATGAAAGACTTTGTGTTAATGCATTTGATTGAACAAATTGCCCTATAAGTTTGGCAGGCACAGTAAAGCACATTAACTACAACCTGGGAGAAGCAGGTGAGAAATGCTTAACAAAGAAATGAAATCTCAGAAAATGCAAAACCAGCAAAATAAAAAAAATCAGGTCATTTTCCAGCTGCTTGTTGGTCCCCTCCCCTTAACCCTGCAGTTCTCATGTCCCAGAGAACAGCTCTGAAAACTGATGCTGCCCAAGTTCACCAAGTTTTCATTTCTTTACCCTTCTCAACACCTTTTTATCTCACTGATAAATCTTGTTTCTAAATCTCAAATGCACTGAGCACCTCAGGAACAACACAGTGTTTCATCCCATAAAAATCACTGAGAGAAATTCCCTCCAGGACTCCTGAGCTGGTGGAAGGGACATGGAAAGGATTTAGTCCAGCTCAGAAAACCCAGAGCCCAGGCAGGCAGGAGCCACCAAATCCCTGGGGATGTAAAGGAGCTGCAATGCACAACAAGCCCCAAAACACCCCAGGTCCCTGCAGGAAATGCCAGGTGCCATCCCCAACAGGCTGCTGAGGAGGTGCTGCTCCTTGTGGCACACAGGTGACACCAAGGACACCTGGACTCAGCCTGGCAGCACAGGGGAACCCACACACAAAGAATTCCTGCTGCAACAGCAAGACTTCCACAGCAATACCTGTGAAATGGTCACTCTCATCTCCCACTTCACGGCAGAAATAAGTTATTTGTCAATGATAAATATCTTAACAGTCCAAGGACAAGGCCTAAAATGCATTAAAAATTCAAAAGGATATTTGTTTTACTGAATATAGAATAATTATCAGCTTTATTTAATGTTCTGAATTACTAAATGATAATCCACCTGTCAAATAATGTCTTGTCCAGTCATTCCTGAGGTATTAAACTGTCAGTTTGGTTCTCTGGAAAACGTGTTCCTAAAGGACACACTCACTCCCAGTTGTTTGAAGTTGGCAGTTCTTACTTCCATTTTCTCCTCAATGTGTAAGACAATGTGCAAAACAGGCCAAAATAAAGTTTATTAAAAAATAATTAATTGATCTGTTTAGGCCACCAGTAAATTCAAATTTCACAGCCCTCTGGAGGAGCTCCTCTCTAGCAAGTTTCTTAAATTGCTGTTTAATCTCCAATATTACCTTGTACTGACTCCCAGTTTTTCAAAGGCATAAAGTTAATTCACATCATCTTTCTCTACCCACCCTCCTCATATCATATAATTAGAATTACTTCGTTTTAAATTAACTACTTTTTAGTCCTGCTCATAATTTCCTTTATTTTCTATAAAACCCTCATGCCTAAGGTTAAGAAACTTCCATATCCAAGGATACAGCTGAATCTACAAAAGCAGGGATATCAGTGGAAACCATTCTGGAGTCCTCACTGCAGCTCCTGCTATCAAATCTGGAGGAAAAAAATGTTTATTCCTTACAAGAAAATCGCTGTGAATTGCAAATATTAGCAGATGTTACTACAAACACTAAAATCACTGAGAGTAGATGCAGACTAAGAAAACTTCTAATGAAACCTATCAAAAATAGAACTACACAATTTCTAAATATTCATGTCTAAGGAAAGAATAAAGCACATGCTCTGAATTGCCTTATCATTTCCCAGCTGAGATTTTAATTATAACAATTCAAATCAACTAAGAATTTGGACTTTCTTCTTCTTCAAACAAGAGTATAATTCCATAAATAAATTGCTCTTGGTTACTGTCAAATGCTCCACCAATATTGTGTTTGGAGTTGGGTTTTGTTGGGTTGATTTTTATTTAATAATTGTGAGCCCTGGTGAGGAGCCTGTGTTCATAAAATGGGGGAAAACTTACTGTTCCTAATTATGAATCTGAAATCTGTAAAACCTGTAACAGTTAAAACTTGAGACCTACAAAGCAGCACAAAAACAAAACCCAGGGACCAAATTAGTTTACTGATAATTTTATCTATAACTTCATGAATGCAAATCCTGGGCCATGAAAAACTACCTCAGAAATTATTCTGTCTGGCTTTTCTGATTTATCATATAACCAAATTCTTGCAGGTTGTTTTTCTAGCCTTTCAGGTAAATCACAGGTACACAAATTCTGTGTGCTAAGATAATGTACATTTAGGAAAAACCATAATACAGCCTGTAATTTATAGATGTGCTGAATATGCTTTTCATTACAGGCAGCAAAATAAAAATAGCTGCTTGAATTTCACTTTGGATTTGCTTAACCTACAAATTACTGTTCAAATTAACTGTGTTGCACCACATCCCCTTCCTCAATCTGAAAAAAAAATTTAAAAACTTATTAAAATACTGTTCTCCTCAATATCTGAGGAGTCCCCAAGGAGTTCCACAGCCAACCTGTAAGATCAGGCCCTAAATTTTAGGTTAAAAACTACAACGATGCCACTTAAAATACTGGTTTTCTTTTTGTTTATCCCTTCAGAGAATTCCAAAATGTATGGATTTCCCTAGAAGGGGAAATCAACAGCCCTGTGCTACAACTGTGAATGTTTCCTTTCTTTATTTGCCCCCTGGAAGTCCAGGATTTATTGGGATTTTGGCCTAAAACGTTAGTGCAAATGTCAGTTATATAAGGGCACGCGTGGAGGCACACGCACTGCAAAAGCACTGCTGCTCAATTAGTCATGGAAAAAATCATGGATGGCACGTCTGAAAGACACATTTCCATGGAATAACGTGTTTGGACCCCCCGAAACGCCTCTCCCACCCCCCAGCCATTCCCACCGCCTGCGAGATTCCATAACCAAAAACTACAAACAACAAGGAATTACAAACGGCAGGGAATAACAGGGCCGGAGTTTTTCATTTGGCTGCACTGACGCACCCCCGGCCCCGGGATCAGCCTCCCTTTCCCAAAGAAGGATCACGGCGGCCTCAGGATCAGCCTCCCTTTCCAAAGCGGGATCGCGGCGGCCCCAGGATCGTCCTCCCCCTTCCCAAGGAGGGATCGCGGCGGCCCCGGGCTCAGCCCGTCCCTTCCCAAAGCGGGATCGCGGCGTTCCCGGGATCAGCTCCCCCTTCCCGAGGAGGGATCGCTTTGGCCATGGACAATCCTCCCCTTCCCGAGGAGGGATCGCGATGGCCCAGGACCACCCTCCCCTTCCCGAGGAGGGATCGCTTTGGCCTCGGGATCATCCTCCCCTTCCCGAGGAGGGATCGCGATGGCCCAGGTCCATCCTCCCCTTCCCGAGGAGGGATCGCTTTGGCCTCAGGATCATCCTCCCCTTCCCGAGGAGGGATCGCGATGGCCCAGGTCCATCCTCCCCTTCCCGAGGAGGGATCGC
>WEIV01029958.1:0-18158 GCA_013390005.1 Calyptomena viridis | reverse complement strand
CGGAACGGCCCGGGACCGCCCCCGGGAATTAATGGGATCGCAGAACACCCCACAGCCCGCCCCCGGAAATTAATGGGATCACAAAACACCTCAGAACACACACAATCGCAAAAAAAAATAAAAGAAAATAACCCACACGATCACAAAAAAAAAAAAATTACACAAATTTTACACACACGAAAAAATCAACAAACAGGCACCACTGCAAATGCCACTCACTCCCAGCACTGCCAATAAAAGGAACTGGGATTGATCAGTTTATTCCATATGTTCCTTAAAATATTATCACTCCCACTCGTAACACCCCAAGTTTTCAGACTAAAGATGTATTTGTACTTATTTTTTAAATCTTCCTCATTGTCCCTCCATTTCCTGAAGCATTTTATCCCAAACCAAGAAAAATTTAAATGCCTTAAGTACAATCCCCCTTCTTTCAGGGCTTAATGAACACGGGGTGGTGGAGATCAGAGCCTATTTTTAGTCATTAGATCAGAGCAAAGGGTGTCCTTAGACTGTTATTTCCAGTCTGAAGGCAAAGGGGATTTTTGTATCAAGAACAATAGTAATATTTCCTTCTTCTTCAGCACTTTTTTTTACTGAGTCTCACAGCACTTGATAAGGTGACGAGGTATCTCCTTATCCCCAGACACTGGAACAACAAGAGATGCAAGATCCCAACTCTGGAATATATAAAATTATAAGCAAAGCCTAAGGTTTGGCTTCCTCAAATCCCAGAGGCCTGACAGGAGAAACAGTGGGAAAGCTCTTTGCATGGTCCCACTTTGCAGCTGTTGGGCAGCAAGGAAAGCACAGAGTTGTCTGATGCAAAAAACCTGGTACTTCTAAAATGAGATGCAGCAACAGCTCCAAAACCAGACAATTAAAGCTGCTCCCTCCCTAAAAATTGGAATGGGAAAAGGACTCCACTGAGCCAGTGCCACTTCCAGCTCTCCTTTTCCTGATAACACCCTCCAGTGACAACTCCAAACCCAACCTCCTCCAAACTCTTCCCCACAGACTGTTGGGACAGCCTGGTTAAATAAGGGATGAGTTTGGGAAAGGATCATAACTCCCACTCCCTTTTTTGAGCTCTGTGTTTTAACTAAAAAGTTTAACAGCCCTTAACCTGAGTATTTTCTGTTCAAAAGGTTTAAAGTCATTTCAGAATTGGTTCTTTTCAGGAGTAATACCCTACCAAGTTACACCCTGAGAAGTTCTAGCACAGATTGTCTGAAATTCAATGTGCCTTGTACCAAAATACCTATTTTTCACCACAGACTCCAATTTATTGTGATTCTGCTCTTCTGCACCTGGATGTGGCCTCAAGTGACATTTCCTGGTGTGAAACTTTCACACTGTATAACCCAAAGTTATTTTGTGTTCTCCTGTGTTACAGGGAGGATCCTGAGTTCCTATAAACCCGTTTGGCAAAACATTCCTCCATAAGCAAATTAATTTCACTTTAATTAAGGACATTTTCACAGCCAAGCTTCTTTACAAAACTTTTTGAAACTGAGTTTTCAGTGCAATTTTACTTCTAGAATGAAAGCCCTGTCCTGTGTGCACAACCCAAGGAGCTCCTTTCATGAGCAGAGGCAGGAAGAGCTTCTGAAACCCCATAATGAGTTTAAGCTGTTTCACTGAAATATCACAGCTCTCATGTGCATCCTGGGGAAAGCAGATGCAAAGCAGCCTACAAATATCCTCAGCCCTCTGGTGAAGAAGAAGAAAAGAGGAAAAAGAAAAATATTTGCTTGTGCTCACTTAGAAGTTCTACTGTATAACCCTTCACAGCAGAGAAGAGGGAAGTTAAAGCTCTGGGCAGGTTTGAGGTTCTTTTACACCAAGCAAATTTGGAGTTTGCTTATCTCAGCAATGAGGCTTGGAAAGCTTGGAAATCAGCCTCTTTAACCTACAAATTAAAAACCCACAAAAAGCTGAGGAAAGCCTTGGGAAAAAAAAAATGGCTGTGACAATATTTGAAATGCTTCAAGGTAAAGCAGAACAAAATTAATTCCAAGCCATTCAAACTCTCCTTTGGGGGTAAATAAAACCTGGGTGGTTGTTTGTTTCTTTATTTATCACCAAGTGGGATTCCCCTAAATTTATGAACTATGATAAAGATCAGAAAGGAACCATGGTTTGAAATTAGACCATAACACATGGAGAAAGAGAAGGACATTTAAGGTGTTATTTATTACATGCCTTCTTTTGTCTCAGCTGGCAGCAAGGTGTCACTGGGATAAAACTCCTCAAGTTGCAAAAGACAACAGTAAAGGAACAAAAAGATATTTCAGTGCTGACACAAGGCATTTGTTACTGTGTCAGTGCTCAGCCTCTTTAAGCAGCACAGTTATTTTCCTAAGTGCAGTATTATCCATCAAAAACCCAAATTTGGAATATGTGAATGCTTGAATTATCAGACCTCAAACCTTTGCAGAAAAGATTCGATGAGAGAGAAATATAAAGTGTCAGAGGGACTCCAAAAACACACATTAGTGAGTTAGTGGGACTATGGGCAAAGGCAGAGGAAACCCAAGATAAATGTGTAGAGAAAGCCAAGGTGGCTACAGAGTCACACTGAGCCTGCCCTGAGGGAAGAACCACTGAAGAGAAGTCAGTAGTCTGGCTGGAAATTGTGAATTTCTACTTTTATGCAACCACAAAGCCATTAGAAAGATCAGAAAATGTTTAGAAGTTTGGTTTCTTTAATGTAGCTGGAGTGACCTAAAATACAACAGTTTTACACGTTGCTGTACTGCCCTGTGAACTCCAAAGCTGCATGGTATGAACTCACTTATTGAGCAAAGATCAGGTATTTATATATAAAATAGATACATATATTATATATACTATATAGATAGATAATATATATAAAATAAACATATTTATAGGCCTCACAGGGCAATGGAAGGAACAGCAATGGTACAAAACCAAGGCAGTATATACCCCAAACCCCCAAAAGCATTTTAAATAAAACCAAAGTCAGGCTACAAGTACTCAGGGCCAGGAGATCCTGGATCAGAGACTCAAGTAATCCCTCAGAGCCACAATGTTCTAACCCTAACATGGCTCCATCATTGTAGTTAAGCCATTTTTTTCTTGGTTTGGGGGATGAAATGCTTCAGGAATTACACTTTTTTCCCTGCCTCCCCCTCACTCCCTGAGCAAAACTGAAATGGGACAAAACCATAAAAATTGTTTCATGGAGCTGCCTATAAAAGTGTCTTGACAACCAATCTTTGTCATACAATGCACAGACCACAAAAATAACTGATTACTGCAAAAAAAATCCTCAGTAGAAAGAGTCTTGCTATCTACAAAAATAGAAAAACACTTATTTTATATGATCTGCTGTAGTTTTTCATTCTAGTTTGTATCAAATTTGGTGCTACAGCAAACGACTGCCCAACCAGACAGACTCAGTGTTGAAACATATCCTGTATTTTAACAGTAGATCTTAATGTCAACTGTGTTGGCAGAGAACAATTCACACCAATGAAATGTAGCACTTACAGTTATTTTCACTACATTTCTTAAAATGGTTCAAAATTTGTTTAATACCAAACGGTAAAAAATAAATAAATAAATAAAAAGAATAAAAGGTGCTAATAATAAACCACAAGGAAGCAGGAAGTGATTGTCACACAGTGATACCTTTAAGCTCTTGTAGTAAATGGTCCTGTTGATCTCCAGAGGGAACAGGTTCTGCTCCTTCCCTGACCTTGCCCAGTTGATGTATCTGAGCCAGTTGCCCTTCTCTGGGTCAGTGGCATCCACACACATCCAGCCCAGGTTGGGGTAATACACCTGAGGGGCAAAAATGCCATTAAACCTGCCCCAAAACCACCTTCCACAAAGCCCTGGTTCCCAAGGGCACAGAGAACACAAAGGGATGGGCAGGGGCTGCACTGGGGCAAAGTGATGCTGGAGTTGTGCAAATCTTTTAGTGGGTCTGGTGTAACTGGGGAAAAACTCAAACTTTTGGCCTCCAATCTGAAGGGTTTGGGCTCAAAAAGGCAAAATCTTTAAGATGTTTTATGCTTTCTTTGCAGTTTGGCAAGCCTGAAATGATACTCTAGATTTTGCATTTAGTAAAATGACTGAATTTAAGATAAAAAGGCAATAGACCTTTATTTTTACTGTGAGGAATTGGAAGAAGTAACTATACAGAAGTTTGATTTCTTTTATGCTGATATACCCTTGATTTAATAAGACAGAATTTTATCCATAAAGGTAAAGTTTTAATAAATGTACCATAATAACCATCTTAGTTTCTTCCCAAGCAAACAGAAAACATCTCCATTACTTAAACTATTCCAGCATGGATTTCAGCAGCTGGCTTTTGAGAGAATGTTTCCCAGCACATCCAGCCATTACAATGTGAAAGAATAAACATCACAGGAGGGACTGCAAAAGCAGAAGTTTGGGTTAAAATGGAAGAAAAGAGCCAAACAATGCTGTAGAACAGTTAAACAGACATGGAATCCATGTCCAAATGGAATTATTAATTGATTTTTTTATATATGTATTACTTTATTATGTTTTTAGATTACTTTACTACACACCATCATCCTTCTAAAAACCCTATTTTCTAACACTTCACATTCTGGCCTGGTTTCAGGTATCACCATATGGGGCCAACTGTTGCAATGTCATTTTAGCTGCTTTTTTTCCCCAACTCCAAAATCAATATTAAAGCAACACACAGTTACTCTGGAATCTACCAAGGGTTCCCATTATCACCTGCACTGCAAACCTGGAAACTCTGTAACAGCCTGTTTGCAACTCTCACTTCTCAACACTAATTGAAAAACACCCACTAAGAACATTTGAAAGCCCTGAGATGAACACAACTGCAGGTCAATAATTTACTGCAGTGATTCCATCTCACCAAATGTTCTTGCTCAGATCCCAAGTGGAGATACCTTGTGCACTGGAGGTCAGCACAGCTCAGTGCAAGGAACATTACACTTGTAAACTTGATTGCTTTTCTAAATGTGAACTTGCATTTATGGGGAATTGTCCACACCAATTCCTCTGATAGAGGTTAAGTTGTTTATGTGTATCCAGTGTTGACACAGTTCAATTTTAGCAGGCCAAGGGCCAGAAGGATGGATGAGTTTCATCAGAATCTTCAGCCTAAAAATCTGTCAACTAGCAAGGTGTGTTCAGAGTTCCTGCACTCCTGCCCTCCCTGACTACTCAGTTTGCTAAAACTGTGCTGAATTTGTCTTCAGAAGTCTTGGGAAGTGGGGGGGAACTGCCTCAAGACACTGTGGACAGGACTCCACTCCACAGTAAGACATTTTGCACTGTACACAGAAATTCCCCAGGTCTCATGACTGTCAGAGGAGCACTCAGATGTCCAGACAGCACTTGCTTCAAGGCAAACCCAAACACAAGCAGCACAAGAAATGCTGCAACAGTTGAGAACTCATAAAAACTCCAAAAGCAAAACCCATTCCCATGACAAAGCTGGTTTTCAAAGAGCTAAATGAGGAGGAGTGCTGTGGTTTCCTTAAAAGATTCCATACCCTCCTCATTTCCCTGATTTCATAAGCACTTGACAGCCCTGAGCTGCACTCAGGGTTTAAGCCAAGAAAGCAAAGCTCAATCAGCAACAGACTCTTAAGGGAAGCACATAAAAAAGTAATACAGCAATTTCAAACAATGCCAGGTTTAAAGCTGTGTAATTCAGAATGGCAGCTCAATCCAAGTGTCCATAACTGTCAGTAATAGATGGCAATCACTTCACATCAAGTCTATTTCTAAAATCTCTGGAAAAAGTAAAGGCTAAATACAAAATATTGGCCCAGTGACAACCAACTTTCTCCATTTCCAAGCCATTTCTTACCTCCCACATGTACACATTGCTCTTGACTTGAGATCTTTTTTTCTTGTCACCAACAAATGGTCCAAACTTCTTGCCTTTTAAAATTGATTTTGTTGCCCAGACACCTAAGGAGACACATATCAGGAGTTAAAACCAACCTGAGTTATTCCAAGCCAATCTCCCACTCACAATTCATATTTCTTAAGCTCACTCTGTGTGTCAGAGTGGGGAGCTGTCCACTCTTCCCAACAGGAATTCCTGCAGATAAATGCAGCAGGTATCATCTCTTCCCAGCTCAGGAGGGAAGGACACTTTCACAGCAGCTCTAATTGGGAAAAAGTACAAAAATTCCTTGTCCTTTCTCAGCTTTTCCACTCACCAAGTCGTGTCTTGTCAACAGCAGATGGGAAGAGCCTCACATCCTCAGGAAGGCCCCTGAGCACGTGCTCAGGAACATCATCCAAGGTCTCCACAGCCACAGGAGACTCACTTGTGCTCTGCAAGTCAAAAAGTCACCCCCATTACCAGGTAAAAACAGCTGCACAACAAATGATGGACCCACATGAGCTACAAAACCTCCTGACTTGAAATTAAAGTGTTTCCAAACTCACCACACTGAGGGTAATTTCACAGAGATGAGCAGTCATTCATTTGCCTTTTTCAAAGGATGACTTCCAGGCATATTCAGCCTAATCAGACTCCAAAACAATCTAAAATAGTTTCTGATCTTGCTTTATGTGAAAACATAACTTGTGAGAAAGACTAAAGAGTAACCTGGGGAGAAAACCAAACTCAAAGCTCCAAGAAGCACATAAAGGTCATAAAAATGAAGTCACTTGTTTTACCTATTGAAAGGAGGGTGTTGCAGTAAATTAATTTTCCAATGTAGAGACTAGAACTTGCACTTTGGGGTACAGCACCTCCTGTGGCACTGGTGGAGCACCCTGGTGCAGCAGGATGTCCTGCCTGGAACAGGGTCAAACCACTGGAACAACCCCCTGTTTCAAAGCTCTCTGGGGTGAAAGGAGCAGGGGGCTCGTGCTGGTTGGGGTTTGAATAATGCTGGAACCAGCAGGGCTCCTCAATCCCCAAATTAACCATCCCAGCTGAGAGGTGAAGATGTGGCAGAGCTGACACAGTACCTGATAAAGAACAAAGCACTGGTAACTCCTCTCAATCTGCTGAGCTGCTCTGGGCACAGGACAGCCCAGAAATTCATCCTGTAAAAGCCCAGCCCCACTTTTTAACAGGGTCTTCTGCCATAGCCCTTCTTGGACCTTGTGCAGAGATTCCTTCCTGGAGTGAGGGATTAAAGCCCATCCCATCCCACCCCTGCCATGGCAGGGACACCTCCCACTATCCCAGGTTGCTCCAACCTGGCCTTGGACACTTCCAGGGATCCAGGGGCAGCCACAGCTTCTCTGGGCACCCTGTGCCAGGGCCTCAAACCCTCCCAGGGAACAATTCCTTCCCAATATCCCCCCTCTCCCTCCCTCTGGCAGTGGGACGCCATTCCCCCTTGTCCTGCCACAGTCCCTGATGATTAAAGCATCTGCATGACAAGTTTATTGCCCTGCAGCAAACAGAATAACCTAAAGCAACTTTTAGAGACAACAGTCAGACAAGTTATTATTTCACTATCCCAGATGTTGATCATAACTCCTAAATCAATCAACAGGTCACAACTCTTAGCCAGAAGGTTGTAATTAATACAAAAGGTTTTAATGGTATTTTTATATTAAAGTTTGAAAGGCAAGAGAAATCTAATAAATGGTTTATGAATGTTTAGTAAGTGATTTGTTCCATTTTAAGGAGCCTACAAGGCTCAAAAGGCTGCTTATAATATTATTCATATTATGGGTATAACACAACAGTAAATGCTACTCACACTTGTCATTAAACAACCAGCTCCTTATTACCTAATTCTCATTAACAAAACACTATTTCTTATAAAAATGACCAGAATTCTAGAGTTAAAAGAATGCAGAATTTACCATAAAATGTATCCAATTCTGAAAGGACTGTGCTTGGTAAGAACTAGGCATGTGTTCAACCACATGCTCTAAAAACCCCCTGCCCTCTGACAGCAAATTTTAATCATTCTGGTTAGAAACCAACACTGCTGGTGATGGCAGGAACAACTCTGATATCAAGGGTGTTGTACTTTTAATTTTTAGGTGTTAAATTGAGAAATCTGTCTATGCAAACCCCAACTTTTTGGAAATGATTCTTATACCCACAGAGATACAAAAGTAGTTTTCATACACTCAGTAATACCCAGTATTTCCCAGTGAGAAATTACAAAATACACCGAAAGATAACTGGAAATATATTTTAAAATGTATCTTGATATGCTGTCAAATGTCAGACTTTGATCTCAAAAGCACCACAGCTAAATCTCCTCAGCACCCACTCTTTGTGAGGGTGCTGCCATGGCAATGATTCACTTCATTTAAAAAACTGAGTGAAGTTCCAAGAGCAAATGATAAAAGTGGAGTCAGAGCAGGGTTATTTTGCTGCTGCCCCTGTAAACCCTGACAGCTGCACACAGAGCTGTTTGTGGGGGAGAAAGACCCCAAACTGGAAACCATGGAAGCAAGAGAATGCCAGAAGTCCCTCCCTATCCCAGCCAGTGAAGAGAAGAAAAAACATTTATTCCTAAATTCAACATCTGAAAGTCTATTCAAAGCAGAGCAAAGCTTTGTTTTGCTCCTCCAAGAACCCAAAAGGAAAAACACTGATGAAAGAAAGCTGATTTTCAGACATCTGCCAGCCTTGAAGTGATATGCAAGAACCATGTCTGAGATGAAAAATTAACATGCTCTTCCCAGCATATCAAAGAGCCCTAAACATCCTCAGAACATCCCCCCAGGATTTCAGGAGGGGACAACCAAGGCTGTTTTTCACAGTGGTTTCTAACAAGTTATATCCAGGCACAGATGGGGGTGGTTATCTGACAGCTCTCAGAACAAGGCACCTCCAGTTCCAAGCTGAAAGTGGGGTGTTTTTTAAGTTGGGTTTCACTTTGGGGGTTGGTTTCTTTGGGTTTGGTTTGGGTTTTCAAATGAGGAGTTAAAAATCTCAGTTGCTACATGAATAGTTCAAAATCTCAAGCCTGTAAATAAACTTTAACCTAAGAAAACTTAAAACACACTCAGGTGATTCCAACAGAACTGTGTTATATCTTTGATTTCCCCACATATTCCTTAATAATCACAACTCCTTTTAGCCATAAATATCCCCCAACTGTTCTACCATTCTTAAATGGTAGTATTTGTATGGAGAAATGTACAATCAGAACTTTATTGTGTATCTCCCTGTAAAAATCAGGGATCAGCAGGACATTCAATACAACACATTACTTCAATTGTAACCACATTAATTCAATTCAACACAATACTCAGACTCATCCAACACTTGTCAGATTAATGGATTTCCCAAGTTCCAGAAAACTGGATCTGGATATACACAGCCACCCATTTCACACCTCAAAGGAATGGTAACAAGAAACCAAATTCAGTGAAATCAACAATTTAGTTCAGTAAAATCAGTGCAATCTCTTATTTGCAATGTAGATGTAGTTATTTGAAACACTTTCCAGATCACAATTTGTCCCCAAGGAACATCTGTCTACCAAGAGAAATCCTGTATTTCAATCACTTTTCCATCAACACTGAACAGTCCCATTTAAATTTACTTTTCTATTTGCAAAGTTCACCTCTTGATAAGGGTAGTGCCTGTCCTACAGCCAACTTTTGTATTTCATTCAAGTCCTAACACAGTATTTTTCACCCCCTCCAAGACTATAATTTTTAATACAAAAGCCTGGGAGGCTCATTTCACTTTTAACTTCTTACTCACAATTCATCAGAAAATTACATTTCTAGCATTCAAATTAGCCAGGACAAGGTAATGCCAAAGAAATATTTGAGGGCTGAAGGGGTGCCTTAACTGAAACCATCTTCTCTTGTTTGCAGGGCATCCAGAGTCCTTCCAGCACATGAAGCAACTTTTCACACCACTTTTAACATAATTGCACCACAGACCAAGCACACATTGGTTTATAATGCTGCAAACAGTATTTAAGCACCTACAAGATGATCAGAGTGAAAGGAAAGAAAAGCACCCTGAGCAGTGCAGTGACTGACAGACATTCAGTTAGTGCCAGGTTTGGGTGGACCCAGGATTAGAGGGAAGGGCTAAAGGAAAGGATGGCACTGGGGATGGCACCAGCTGGAAAAAGGCAGCACAGCAAGGGCAAAGCAGGAAAGTCTCTCTTGTCCAAGCACCTTACCTGGCCACCCCTCTGTGCCAACATTTCACACAATTTCTGGGCTTCAAAATTCCAGATTTATCAGAAATATCCATTGCAACCCTCACAAGGAATGGGGGGAGGAGCTGCAGCACAAGTGCAGGTGTAATTTGTTGCCTCAGCACTTTTTAAATAGCTGCTCCTTGCCATTGCTCCTGCTGTGTCCCTGCAGTCTGATGGCACGGAGTGGTTAAACCCCATGTGTGCTTGGGCATTTCAAAATAAATCCTCATTCAGTGCATTCTGATGAGGTAGTTTACACAACAAAGGCACAATAAGTCTTACACAATAAGTCTCCTTTTAAAAGGAGACAGAGGACACACACTCCTGATGAGAGATCAATCTTCCAAGAAACCCAAAAATATTAATTCCTACAACAGCTGCATTTTTTTTTATATAATCCTCCTCTCTGGACAACAGGAAGGCCCTATCAAAGAATTTAGGAAAAGGTTTTCCTTCACCACTTCAAGATTCCTAGGGAATAAACCACACAACTAGTAGTCTTTCCACATAAATCAAATTAGCACCAGCCCAATTAGTTTCAGGGGCACTGAAATCCCACCAAAAGCACAGACAAGCAGAGTGAAGGGAATATGAGAAGACTTGAAAGATGTTTGGCATCAGGCAAAAACATTTCTTATACAGACCTGGCACTACAACTTGTCAACAGTGACTGAAATGACAAAGGCACTGCAAGAAAAAACACCACAGGGTTGGTGCTAAATACTTCATAGGAATGGTAATTAACAATAAAAAGCCATGTGAGCTTTGGGAACTAAATGTGAAAGGCAGAAAGGAGGACTTTGAGCCACTCTAAGTATCCCCAGGGGCAGGGTCACCTCGCTGGAAGTGTAAGGGGACATCACAGTGCTGCATCAGCACAGAAATCTTATTTAATATTTAATATTTCATTCTAGAAACAGAGCAGGGGTGGGGAAACGCAATGTCTGCACACAGGGGGACATGGACACACAAATGGGAAGGAACCAGTCAATGAGAACAATTGGAGATGAGGATCCACAGCTTTCAGAGTTCTGGCAGAACCCAGAGTTTGGCAGAGTGACTAATAAAGCAGGATAATTCCTCAAGCACAGAGCAATGGGCTGCTCCCTCCTGCCATGAGGGCATCCAAACAAATCCTACAGGTGAAAAGATCTCAAGTCTCAACAGAAATTGTGAAGCAACAGTTAACCTTGCTACCCCAAAATAGACTATTAATGCTTAATGCCAATGTAATTTCTATTAGAGATGTCATTTATAGCTGTCTATAGATAATACAAATATGTATTTTTAGAATACACACTTCAAGGCTCTGACAGAGATTATATTTTGCTTTTTACCTTTTTAATATGTACATATATATTGAAGATTTCCTAGTTTAAATCAGAGGGGGGAAAAAAAAGCAACAGGAAACATCCCACCAACCCCTTTCCCACTGTAATTACTTATGAATCTACTTCCACAACTGCAGTGAGAACATAGTTCAGCCAAGTTCTGGCTGATCAAATAAGGGTAGAAAGGGCAATAAAAGCACACATGAGCTACAAGGCATCAATAAAAAGTATACAAAGCATTTTACTTGAGTGTGTAATGTGGTTTTCTGACTCATAAAGCTTCTGTTCATGGCTGACTTTGGAGCCAAGGAAAAATGTCATTCCTTCCCATTCCCACACCAAAGGGGCTTGGGAAGATCAGCCACACAAAAAGGGCTTAGGAGGAAAATTGAAGGCAACATGTACTTTTTCTGTATCTTTAAGTAATACAATTGTGTGTGACAGACAATCTGATGTACAATTCCTACTTGGATTTAAAAAAAAAAAGCAAAATAAAATGCTGTGCTCTTGGCACTGATTACAACACCCTCCAGGCAGATATTTGTGAATCCACACAGCTCCACAGAGGAATTGTGCTTTCCCAGCCTTTCCACTGGATTCTAACACAAATGGTTCAGGTTCCAGAAAAGTGTGAACCTCCCCAGTCAATCAATTCCTGTGGCAGATTGTTTACTGCACATTTGAAATGGGAAAGGGATCAAAAAAAGATTTTAAAAAATGGAAACCTTCCATTTTCAAGCCACTTTTCTGAAGAGCTGAATTATTACCCACAGCTTGAGGAGGAAATAGATTTTTCTGGAGAGGTGCTTCTGTAAGAGGGGCCAGGAGAAATAACTTCCACACTGCTGAAGGGAATTCACATAAAGAACCTGAATCCATAAAAATAAAATAAATCTCACAAGCACACATGTTGTACAAAGGATGATTATGAAATTTAATGAGACTGATGATTTTAAAGAACATTTTTTTTTTAGTGGATGATTTACTTTTTTATTAATAATTAACTGCTCTAAGGATTTTGATAAAGTCTTACATTTATACTCACCTGATTCATTTTGAACTCCTGTTGTGTTCTGAGATACACAAACCACAGAAACTCCTTTGATTACATGAGCCCTGAAAAGAAAACCAGACAATTGTCACTTGTACCTACAAATTTACACTGAATTGAAAGCACACCCAGACAAGCAGTTTCTCTTCTTAAATCATCTGTCCAAAAGGAGCACATAGAAAATAGAAATATCTGCCCAGGTTTTGTTATTATAGTGCAAATGTATCTGAATAATCCCAAGGATACCCAGCATTATTCCTTGTCCCATCTGAAATGATAATGGAACAGATGTGCTCAGGTAGGATTGCTCCATTTGTTTTTTGCTCAAGATCAAGTATTTTTAAGAATTTTAGGAGTCAAATCTCTTCAGAATTTTATATCAAAGATATCAAAGCATTACAAAAGGCCTTATGTGGTTTTCTAATTAACAAAATATGCCAAGTCTCTTCTCTCCCATGTCAGAAACAGGAAAATATTCCTTAAAATTCAGCCTTTTATTAAGGTATCTTATATTTATTTTATACACTAAGGCACTTCACATTCTTATGTTAGAGAAGCCTGAGATTTTGTTTCCACCAACAATTCCTAGTTCAAATAGGCATCAAATTTGGAAACTCATGACATGAGACAAAACTAATGAGAATGTTGCCATGTCTAAGGATATTGCACATCAACTCACAGTTTTTTAATGCATACAAAAAAGCTTTATTGCAAATGAGGCTGGAACCACTTCCCCTCCTGCTGTCATATGGAATTCTCCATAAATTAACATCCCCCTTCCCTGGAAGTTAACTGATCTCTCTCCACTTAAAGCACTTTAGTCAAGTGCTGCCTTTTCTCCCATCTTTAGTTTTCCTGTTATAACAATAATTAACTGATTTTTTTACTAAATACTCTGCATAAATAACAACATTTCATTTAAAATACATTCCAGTAAAATACACTCCAAATAAATTTCCTTCACATCTTTGCACTGACAGAATTTTTACTGCTGTGTAACATCACCGTGTGCCAAGCATCACTCAAATATCTAAGAAATCCATAAAAAATGGAAAAATGTCCTTGGAAAGGCTATTTCTGTTGTATTCAACTCTTCCAGGATTAGATTTGTCCTGTTTTTGCACATTTAGGCAAAGAGAAACATCTGTATTTCAGGGCTGGGTTTGCCACTGGTTCTGTGGGATTTGGGGTTTGTCAGTTTGGGGATGAGGAGTTTCATGTGAACACCTCACACATCCCAAGAAAAATTCCTTCTGGAATGTGCTGTTACAGCTCCCTGACTTCAATCAGAACTGGGGGCAGAATAAACTTGTGCATTTGGGCTGAGGCCTCAATAAAACAAGCCCAGCTCTCATTCACTGGGGCCATCCCCACCCAACACCCATTCAGAGATGAAATATTTGGGGTAACTGAGCTTTCTTACCCCCCTTGTTAAAGGAATTAAGTCAAAACTTTGAAAAGCAGCCAAAACCTTTTTACTCTGTTTCATCTGAGCAGTTAAAATATGTTTTTCTTGTGTTATATATGATAATTCAAACTTATTTTTGCTTAAAATTAATAGTTGATGAAGCATTTTCCAAACAAAACGTATTGTATTTTTGTGAATTTTATAAATACCTTATTCAGTTTTTATAAAATTTGTTATATCCAACCCCCTCACTGCTATTTCTCAGAATGTGATGACAAATCTTGACACCCTGATACAACTAAATATCCACATGACACACTTTAGGCACATTCCCAACATCTATATTCTATATTCCTTCAATATAGAATTCCACAAGTTCAATTCCTTCAATTCCAGAGGAACCACTTGACCATAAACCACAATTAGGGGAGAAATTAAGCTGCAGTAAATCAAAAGCTTCAAGCAGCATTTTTAAAGCTATTAATTTAAAACACAAGCTTCATCTTCAAGTTTTATACCTGAAGTTCTCCCTTTTCCTGCACTTTTTCCTTCCTCCACGTCACCTGTTAACAGGGAGCTCAATTATGTGGAAAACAAGATTAATTGCACTGAAAATTCCTTCAATTTAGGACTTTGTAAAGACTTGTGTACAGTCAATACTTTTCTTTCTGCCTTAATGAAACATGACATCAGAAAAGTATCTGTAACAATAAATTCGGGGGTTGCACTTTTGGAACACAAAGTTCAACAAAAGCAAGAAAATAGGCAACAAATTCTCCAAGTGCTGCACAACCAGGAGCTCCCAGCAGGGTCACTGAGTCCCCAGGGATTCACTCTTATCACCACAAGCAGGAACAAGCTCCCACTCCATGGTTTCCTTGGGACACACAGTCAGGTCCCATGGGAGAGTTCCCTGAGAAAATGCTGCTGAATTTGGGATCTATCCACTTTAAGGACACCCTGGTGACCACATTAAATCAGTTTTAAAGGTAGTAATAGTCTACAACCATGCCAGGACTTTGAAAAAATCACTCAGCAGCTCCATAAAATCACTTTTCACTCAGCCTTTGCTCCCAGCTCAGCAGCAAAGAAACCTGCATCTATCAAAGACCTGAGTATTATTCATAACACTGACCACAGTGAACTTGGACAACTCACTGAAATCTCTAAAAAAAGAATAATAAAGGTTCTGTGCCAAACCCAAAGCACACTCACCAGCAATTTGAATTTTAAAAATTAACTCCCAGAAAACGTTGCCAAGTCATAATGATTTCAAAGCACTTCCTACTCCTGAGAGCAAAAATACTACACACTTACTCCAGACATTAAAGCAGCTGGGAAACAACTGAGAAAGAGCATCTACTGCACCATCTGAAGAGTTTCAGAAAAGTTATTTAGAATTCAGTTTTAGGCAACAAATAGTTATTCAGAGAAGAACATACAAGGCATTTGTATTTAAGGAAACACTGTGATCTCTGAAATAAAATGCTTCAAGCAACAAGTATTTTACCCCTATGTTTTAAATATTCCCTTAGAAAAAATGTAACTTGCTGTGAATGAAGTTTGCAAAGAAAAGCAAGTAATTTTATACCAAACCAGTACTGCAGATCATCTCTTCCAAACTAAATCAGATGACACTTCTAGGTTTATTAAATAGTCCATCTTGTGATTTCATGAGCAATATTTATCACTTCTGTAGGGGGTTTTTTAATAAAAATTCCCAGATTCAAAAAGCATTTCCAAAGAGAAGGTTGCTTCCAATTCAGAGAGAGGAAAAACCAGGTGTGAGAGCATCAATCCTGTTTGGGAAGCTGGAAAAATGGGACATGCATCATGTCACTGCTCCAGTAAAAACATGTTCATCAGGGAACCAGGAACTCCTTCAAAGTCTCCACAGCCTGTTTTCCTCATGGCCAGGGCTCAGGCAGGAATTCTGCTTTGTTCAGTTTGGGTGGCAGCACATGATCATTTTTTAAACATCAGGACATTGACATTTTTTCAATTCAATATTACACTATAATCTACAAATTTTCCATGTATTAGCTGAAACAAAGTTGGTCAATAAAAAAAAATCAAGTTCATATTAGGATTAAAATATGTATTTGGTAGAAACAAGATGCACTACCTAAAAGCACTTAAACAGATATTTTCAGTTTCTCAAGGCTGGCTGAATAATAACAGAGAAAAAAATGGGCAAACAATGATTTTCTGAGCACTAAAATCTATTATCTATTGTCCTGCAAGAAAAAAGCCTTTGCTTACTGCCATGTAACCAAATAAACTGTTATAACTTAGGAAGGTTTATGCAGGTAACCAAGAAAATAAGCCAAAAAATCACCACCACAACACAAACCCCAAGTTTCTTAATTAAACAGCAACTAGTCAGAAGAAGTCAACAGAAAATAACAAGTCTCTAACAACTGCAAATATACAGAAACATCATTCCAATCTTCAGGTATAAGTACATCTTAATTCTACTTGCAAATGAAGTAAAATCCAATGAAAACTTACTCAAACAAGTACATTGCTGATTTACTACTGAAAATGTCAAAATTTCTTGTCACAACACAGGGCTCAGCCTCCCAGTTTTGCAAATATATTGCAGCACTTGAAATGAAAAGTATGCCAGGGCAGGAATACACCACCACACTGCTCATCTCCAAATCTCTCTGAGCTTCTGTTTTCATCTGACAGACACCCAGTCAGCAGCAATATTGAGATTTCCCTTTTATACACTATTACTTGTTCACCCCCAAGGATCATTTCGTGTGTAACAGTGACATGGGGACACTGGCACTGCAGGATGGGCTTCCAGAGACATCCCAGCTTTTACAGAAAAAGAGGAGTTCTCTGACTTTCTGCTTTACTTTCTCAAGCAAATATTCAATAGGGGGGAAAAAAGGATGGGTTATACAAAGGCACAGAAATACTTCCACATCCTTCCCCACCTTCCAGGCTGTAACTACACTAAACAGGCACCAACTCAGGAATCTCCAACCACCACACTCCCCATGGCATTTGTACCCAAGATATTTTATCCAAAGTGATGATTTACCTTTTATTCAACACAACGAGGGTTTCACTACAAATGAAATTTATTTTTATGATCTATGCCATGGACTTCTGAGGGACTTCAGCCCCAGCAAATCCTGGGAGCTCCACACTTGAAAACCAACAGGTAGAACATGGTTCTCACTGCTGTCTCTGCAAGACCAGAAGTTCTTTGGTCTCTTAAAAATCACTTTCTCATCTATCAGTGATGCAGATCTCCATCTGTAAAGTGCCAATGTCACAGATTCACCATGATGCTTTTCCACAGCTGGAAGAGCTGGAAATCTCTGTCCACACCAAGGAAAGCAGCTCTGAATTCTTAACATGCTCATCATTTTTACTGAAACCTGGCAAGTGTCAGGAGACAAGAGCCTAACAATTACATACCACACTGCTGTGCATCTCCAGTCCCCTGAACCTACTGTGTGCCAACAAGCTCAAAAACACTTTGCACCCAAATATCATTCCCAAAGTCCAGCAAAGAGGACACAGGAAAGTGGGGCAGCACCAGGAGCACAAGCAGCCCTGAGAGAACGTAAACCAACAAAACCAGCTCTCTTGCTATGAATGATCATTCAGCAGGTGCAGCCACACCACCTTCCCTTCCTCCTTCAGCAGCCGAACACGATTTGGAGTTTTCTTTACTGCTCCAAAATGGAAATTTTGCAGCTTCGCGTGAACTTGAAACCACTGGAAACTTCCCGGGGCTCCGGCCGCTGCCCAGGAGATGGTTATCGGCGACAGCACCGCTGCTCTGGCTGCGAATTACAAAGGCACCGGGAGATCCACCTCCAGAGCTGCTCCACACGCCTTCCACCAACAGTTTTCCCCACGGCACCACTGCACCATCATGAATTATTCTCCGGTTTAGGAGAATAATCACTGGAAGGGCAGCGAGGAAGCCGAGGCTGGAGCTGATCTCTGCCAGCCCCGCTCGGCACAACTCGCCCCGCGGGAGCCTCGGGGCCTGCGAGGAGCCGGAACTTTGGGAGCCGGAGCGTTTGGAGTGTGGGGAGAGCACAGGGCTCCCGGCTGCGGGAGCGGCACCGCCGAGCCGCTTTCGGGCTGAGAACACCGAAACGGCCGCCCAGGGGATGGAGCATCTTCATCCAACCGGCCTCTCCCGCCGCCCTCCGCCCCCGCTGTCCCTCCCCGCGGCGCTCCCC
>WEIV01029957.1:5713-22735 GCA_013390005.1 Calyptomena viridis | reverse complement strand
TGGCTACTTAAAACCACAATGGCTAGTTCTAATAATGTTGCTTGTATAAAGCACTACATGGTCCAATCCTGATGCCACTGACATAAACAGCAGGTAACTCATTGACCAGAAAGAAGTTAGAATTTTTGTGGTTATGCTAGAGACATGTTCATATGAATACATGCTAAATAATGAAAGTTAAAACAAACATACAACCCCCCCCCCAATATATTATGGTGCATATTCTCTTTGGAAAGTTTAATCCCTATGCTAAACTGTGGAAAATGTTCTTTGAGCAGTAACGTCTAGCTATTTTGCATGTTCCAGGGGGAGCAGTGCTGGCAGACTCCAAACTGCCCTGAGCCTTGTCATATGTTAAACAAGCTTACAGGTTGTTTTATGCTTTTAGATGCTATAGGCATGATTCTGATCCTATTTGTACTGGATTTTTTTCCACTATCTGCAGTGGAGTTGCTACTCATTTTGTACTGTGTATAAGAAAGGATAGTAGTCAGAGCACTGAGCCTGACAGAGTTCAACTGTTTGGACGATACTCCCAGGCACACTCTTGGGGATGGTCCTGTGCAGGACTGTGTTGGACTTGATTATTCCTGTGGGTCCCTTCCAACTCAACATATTATGTGATTCTGTGATATTCAGCCCTTGTATTTATTCTAATTTATTTTGTTGGTTTGTTTTGGGTTTAGGGTTTTTTTACCTGAAGAGGTATGCATGTTTCCATGTATTTGAAATTCAACTTCACAACTTATTGGAACATTTTACATATCTTACATTAACCCCATAATACTTTCTCTCATTCATATTAGTTAATACAGATCCGAAAATGTGTTATTTTTCTTATTCACATTCACTTTTCAACCATTTGTTTTGGAATAGGTATTAGAAAAAAATGCAAACTTCTTGTCTTAAGATAAGTTGTGCTTTTTCACAGCAGATGATTACACTTTGCTTCATTTTCTGAGATGGTGGATTATGTATATTCATCACTGTCAGTACATAAATCTTCTGATCCTTCCTGCAATTTGTAATAACATTGTCATCTAGTTAGATTCATGCTTCCTTTATACTGAGATGCAGGGTGCATATTTAAAGATAGTACCCTGATGAAGAACTCACATAGTAATTTCAATATTATAAATTTGCATTTTTGTTCATTATCAGACTAATATTGTGATTAAGAACAAATACGTACACTTATATCCACAATAAAGTCATACTCTCATCTGGTGAATTGTTAAGCAAAACCACTTCAATCCAAGCCTACCATACATACATTTAGCCAGTAGACACTTCCTAATGCAGCTCAGATTAATAGTATTTACATGCAATGGCAAGGTCTTTGTGCCTAATTACCAACCTACCTAATGTGTCATCATGGTTTTAGCTTGATATTCCTATCAGTGGTGTACAGCTAAGCAGATATTTCCCACTAAATATACTTGGTAAAAGAGGATATTTTTGGTCTTACTCTAACTGTAAATTTTGTAATTTTGTGATAGGCCATTTACTGTATGATTATTTTTTTCTATACAAGGGATTATGTATAATAACTAGGATGTGTAGGCCATCTACCTGCATTAACACATCCTTTCGCTTCACTTCAAGGTTACAGAAGCAAAAAAATTATCTTTTGCCCTTCAAATCCCCAACTATATGAGCAGAATATATTTAAGCCTATCATACATCACATTTAACCAGTAGGCACTTCCTAATGCAGCTCAAATTAATAGTATTTACGTACAATACCAAGGTCTTTGTGCTTAATTGCCAACCTCTCTGATGTGTCTGCTTTGATTGATTATGCCTAAGCTATTATGTCCATGTCAACACTTCCTGTGAAAAATGAAGACAGGACCGATACGATCAACATCTTTCTGTTTCGTTACAGTATAACAACACTTTGCAGTCAAATTGCTGTTTTCAAGTCCTCCTGACCTTCATGATGCTTACATGGCCCATAAACCTACATATGCATTTTTAAAAGATAGTAACAATATAAACATTATTTATCTTACTGGACTAATTTTATGTACTGGGAAAACTCAGTAACTATGTTGTTCTTGCAAAGGTGAGAACCTGAAGCTCCAGAGACCTTTAATTATGTCTTTTTTCTTTTTTTTATGATGCCGTATGTCCTCCCGTCTGTTTCTTTGTATGAGCAGGTTTACCACTCAGTGCTTGCATGCCTCGCTGATACTAATTTCTCCACTAATCAGCTTCCTATTTCTCAATACTCTTAATACTGAGATTTTGTAGAAATTAAAACCCTTTGGGTCATAAATGGCAATCAATGCAGTTTTATAATACACATTATTACATGTAAATTAACCAGTTGATTTGTTATTTACTCTTAGGGAATTAATCACCTGTGTAGGTTTTTTTTTTCTGTGGAACAAGTTCTAATGCTAAACTAGCCATGTTGTTGTCTTGACTTCAACTTTAAGCAGAGGAATTTCTTCTGCTGTTTCTACAATACATCCAGGAGAATTCAATTGGGCTCAGGTAGTACATCTGGGTACTGGAGCCCAAATTCCAATTTAAGAACTGATGCCAAATCACCATAATAATTAAAGCCACTTAAAACAGCAGTCTGCAAGTCAGCATGGTGACTCTGAAGATTATTACTCCAGTCTGTTAGGCAATCTGTTCATGAAGACTTTGGTTTAAGCCCTGGTATCACTCATTTGTTCACACTTTGCTCTTGTTTCTGAGCCATGAGTTCTTGACTGCTACTTCAGAGGGGAATCTGAAAGATGAAAAGGAAGTTTTGTAAGTGTTTTAATTGAAAAAAAAAAATCTGTGACTATAATCATGAAAATAACATAATTTAATAGATGATAGAGAATCTCACTCTTTTAAAAAGCATTGCTGTTATCTAATTATCTTTTTTTTCTCCCAAGTGGGTCATAAAGCTTGTTTAATTTACACTTGGGATACTTACACCAGTCCTAGGAGCTTGTTTCCAAATATCATTGGTCCAAAGTTATAGACAGGAAAAAAATCTACAGAATGGAAGCCAAACATTTTTTGATTCAACTCTCTAGGTCAAAATGCCCCTTTCATATTGTTACCAAGTAAGATTAATTTCTCTATCAAAGACATGCCTTAGATACACTGATTTTTTCAGTATCCCATAGAACAGAAGCTGTTTAGCAAGCTCTAAGGATTTTCTGAAGAAGTTGTTTACCCTGTATATTCGGTATATATTTACTAGTGTATATGTACTAGTTTACTTACAACATACACACTATACATACTGTTGTGGTTTTAAGTAGCCAGAGTTTTTTATTACCTGTGGGGGGCTATGAGAGAGGCTTCTTTGAGAAGCTGCTGGAAATTTCTTAGCTCCAAGCTAGCCAAGGTCAGCTGGTAACACCTCTGCGATAACATATTTAAGAAGGAAAAGAAGAAAAAAAAGGCAAGGCGGAACATCATGGCCACTTCAGAGAGAGGAGATTGAGAAGTTTGATAAACACCAAGGTCAGAGAGAAAGAGAAAAAGAAGATGCCTTAAACACTGAAATAGGGCCCCAGCAACCCATGGGGGGACCATGGGAAGCGAAGATTCGCCTGCAAACCCGTGGAAGACTGGAAGACTCCACGCTGGAGCAGATAAGTGCTGGATAAAAGAGAGGCTGTGATCCTGTGGGATGTTTGATGTCCATGTCTGGAGCGGGGGACCTGATGGAGTCCTGTAGGCCGTGGGAAGAAGAGACCCACACTGGAGCAGCATTTCTTGGAAGGTCTAGTGGCCCATAAGATCCTACACTAAAGCAGCCAAGCAGCACCTGAATGACTAGACCTATGGTAAAAGTGACTTAAGTGACAACAATACCTGGAAAAAGCTGTTGTCAGTACAACTCATGAGGCAGTTTGTAATAGACTGTTTTTGGGAGCAAACCCCCATGGGAAAAGCCTGGGGTTGGACTTCTTTTGTTTTCCCCTCTGGTTCAGGGGCAGAGACAACCTTTGACCGTAACCCTCCCACTCCTCTCTTCCCGGGCCGCTGGGGGAAGGAGGGAGACCTTTGAGAGGGAGGGGTGGGGCGAGAAAGGTGTCTGTAACATCTATCAAACTTCTCATTCTTAAACTCTTAAACTCTTAAGCACTGATTTTAGTAGTAGTGAATTCTTAATATTCTAAGTTAGAGCCTGTTTTGCTTGTGAAACAGTTAATAAACAGTTGCTTGTAATCCTTATCACAAAAGTTGAGGGTTTTTTTCCCTTCTCCCAGAAACTTTGGATGTGTGTGTGGGTTCTTGGCATTTAGCCGGAGTCAAACCATAACACATACACACATATACATATATGTATATATTTTTATGTGTGTAAACATATACACATATACATACGGATACATATACATGCGTTTATGCATACAAAGAAATAGAGAGTTTTCCCACACAAATAGCCTTGTAGGCTGTATGTCATGAATGCTGAGATCTGGCACAGCATCTGAACCTTTGGAGTTAGAGTTTGGACAGCAAATTTAGAGTTTGGACAGCAAGAAAAAAAATGTTTTTTCTCACTCTCTTCCAGTATTTAGCACTCTTCATGAGCAGAACTAGAAGAAAGGTCATTCTTATTCCTGTCTGACATTATCCATTTCCTTCTTTCTTAAATATCCTGCATCAGGCAAAGCACAGAAAAAAAAAGTTTTGTGTAGTATGTAGAAAATAAATATTGTTGCTGTAAACAAAGTCAAGCACTGTCAAGAGTAAATTAGTACTATTATTATCTCCATTAAGTTTTGGAAGATTGGTTTTGTTAGCTTAACTACCTATTTGAATTGAAATGTACACCATATTTCAATCACCTTCATTATTACAACATTAAGAGTTAAGCTGCCTTCTTATTCAGAATTCGTTTTCTTATGAGATAGTCAAAAAGTGAAAAATTGACTACTGTGAATTTCAAGTAGTACCAAAAATTCTTACCTAAGAGCAGGGGACTCGTAGCAGGCAATATCAAGGTCCTAGGGAGGACCACATGCCTCTTTGATGCCCTGAAGATGCAGCAGCTGGGTCCTCAAAAACTTGACAGCATACTCCTGGTCAAAGTAGGGATATGACATTTCACCATATAGGTTTTCTCTCTCAAAGCAACACAAACTTTTAGCTTCATCTCTCACTTTAGCTATCCTATCAATACAGTACCATAAAGCTAACTTTTAATTTGTTGACATCTTACTTTTTTCCTTTCTTATGAATACTTTGTGACCTGACAGCTAATAGAATGCTTTTCACAGGATCAGTGGCTATGTTAACACCAGAAAATTCCAGTATATTTCTCTGGAAATGAAGACAACTGGTACAGAATAGCCCTTGTCAGTATCCTTGTTTCCTTATTTTCCAAAACAGAATGGACAATTCCAAACTACCTTTTGCAAATACTTCATGGCCTTTGTTAACTCCCAAACATTGTTCACAAATTGTTTGGGAAACTGAGGGTTGGCCTGGGTCACAAACATTTCAAAGGACCGCCATTATAGTTAAGTAGTATGGCATACTTATATTCTATAATGAGGAGCACTTTCTGGAACTATTACATTTAATAATAGTTTTTAATATTTTATGAAGAGACTTTTAAAAAGAAATATTCAGAAAACCAGTTAGTTACATTGTTCAGCTAAAAAATTACTGAGGTTAGCCTTGTTTCATTAGCAGCAAATTCTAAGATTGTGGTCTTTCCATCATTTTAAGCTTTTAATAGATTTGCAAAATATCCTCATGCTTTCAGTCTCTGTTTCCCCGTGTTCTCTGACAGCATTTAGAAGTTGATAGGCTGCCTGCAGTTTCTAGATGTATCATTGTTTCTCTTGGGTGATGAAGATGTGAGAGCACTTCGTTACTGAAAAGTCTCAGTGTTTACTCCAGATGTAGCTAACTTCCTTTTTAAGAACTAAACCTGAGAATACTCCTTTACTTTTCTTCTCCATCTATGAAATAAATGCATATACAACATAAGGATTGTGACGCTTTCAGTCTATCTGACTGAGACTCAACCTGTAAGCATGCGTGTTTGGACATAGCTTTAAGAACATGGTAAATCAAAGCCAGTCTCCTTGTTACTCAGTTTTAAGCTAGTACTTCTCTTTTTTAACATCTTTTTCTTACCAGACATATTCTGCAAACAAGTTTGTGAAGAGCTGAAACTCGCTGATCTCAAAGGTCCCTTCCAACCTTGCTGATTCTGTATGATTCTGTGACTTAAAAGTCTCCTTAGACAGTGTGGGATTTGTTTTTTTCTTCTTTGTTTGCTTTTTGTTTGTTGGTTTGGGGTTTTTTTAAGGAAAAAAAAAAAGAAGTATAGATAATGTAGATAATTAATAACCAGATACTGTTAAGAATGCAGAAGAAAACAGAAAATTAAGAGGCTAAATATATGGAGAGACAAAGCTAAAACTAAATCCAAAATGAAAAATATACCTCCTGTCACTGCAAAAGTTATATTTCACGAGCTTTAAAAAACAATTCAAAAAGTTGGAATTTGGACTGAACAACTGAAAGCTGTAAAAGTCCACGTTCAAGAACAGCTCTGACAAACTCGAGATATTAGAAAGCAGATATAAGCTAAAAATAAAATCAATTAAAGTGAAGACAGATCCATGTTTGTGGCACTGCAGAATACAGGCAGTTTCATTTGCCCTAGAGCAGCGTCTTGGTAATGACACTGGATACCTGCCAGTCACTAATAATCCTTTCACCAATAACTTTAAATTGCTACTTCCTTCAGCCTAATGTCTTAGTTTTAGCTCAAAGGCTACTTCCAGTGGACCATCTTATCAGAATGACATAAATAATATAGTGTGCACCAACATCTCCATGGCCTAAAGGGCTCCTGGGGCATTAGGGAGAGCCTTTCCTTTGTAAGGTATAAAAAAATCCATTTTGTTATGACTTTATGTGTGCTCATACATAGAAATAGTTGTTCTGACATAGTTTATGTTTAATTTACTTTAGAAATCTTATTTCCTGTATGTTATTTCCTTATTTCCTGAATGTAACAGAAACATAAAAATACAAAGGAAGAGAAGATAATTTGCATGTATGCATGTTTATATATGCCTGTGCCAAGAGATAAAGGGATGTAGTAGGTTAATACTAGATGTACACAGTAGTTATATAATACTTATGTTTCACTGGTATGTATTTGTTTCAGTTATTAAAGTCAAATGGCTCTCTATGTTGGTCATCTGTTGAGATAATAATACATAAATACCTTGTATGTACAATATAGTAAGAAATATTTTCAGCCTTGAAAAGTTTATAACTTGAACAGTCATAGCAAGATAAACATAAGTTATTCTAAAAATATGTCATCCACACTATTCAAATGTGAATGAAAAGTTGTACAAATATTTTTCAAAGTGAAAAGATGAGAAAACATGATCCTTTTGCTTAATATAATTGACTTGATGCTTATGAAAAAACACTGAAATCACAAAACCTCCTTCATAATTAAGCTAATATCTAGTTTACAAGGTGACTTGTTTTGCTGGTTTCACTAACTGCAGTGGTATTAGAAATATTCCTTCACATCAATGTTTTTTAAGCTGTACAGCATCTGAGGTGGATTCCATTAACTTGATTTTCTCTGAATTCCAGGTGACGAAATAAGAAGCCTTAGCCCTGATTTAACATTGTGCTCTTAGTGTTTATAGTAAGGTTTTTTCCTACAATTATATATACTATTAAGCATGTATGTGCAGGAATTGCTCTTGTGTGTGAATATTATCAACGTGTTGTTTCTATAAGATAGTGGGTATTAGTTGTGAGTGTGAAGAAGTATTAGTTGTGAGTGTGAAGACATTTCTTATTGCAAAGAACATTTTGTTCAATATTTTCTTTTGTAAACATATTGCTTTAAGAGGTACAAATGTAACAAGGTAAGATTACCGAGCAGCTAATACTTAGCTGACTGGTACAAGCAGGTATACAAGCAGGCTGAAGAATTTAGTCCTGATTTGTCCTTTGTTGAACATATTATGTAAGAAATATTTTAGAACTATTTTTGGGTTAGGACAGCATGCTTTTGAAGATGTTTTCTTCCAAAAAATATAAAAGCATCACACACTTGAATATACTTTTGTGCGAGAGTAGGTGCTGTATAAGTGCACTAAGGGCTTTTAGTGCAGAAAATCATAAAATAATACTGTTTGTTAAAAATGTCTATAATTCAATACAAACTGGACAGAATGTTTGGGCTGTAAACTTCTCCTTGAGCTGGATCATTGTCTGTATTGTAAACTTATTGTCTGATTATTAAATTCAAAGTGGTTGCGTACTTATCACAAAGCTGACATTGTGGACAAAAATAAAAGAAAGAATAGCATCATAGTGTAGCATCTGCATTTTTTTTCTTGAATGTTCTCTTGTAAGAAGCTATTTCCTTTTATAATATTAATAAAATAGCCTCAGAAAACCTCTCCATGCTCAGCTTCCATTGTGAAAGAAGATCACACACCACAGGAGCTAGCTTTGATGCATTTGACAAGAAAAAGCCAAGGTATTACTGACAAGTCCCAGAATACAATAAATTTTTGCAAATAAGATGATCCTTGCAACTCGCAGAAACAGAAACAGGAATTTTTGCATTCATACATCTTAAACTAATTAAGACATTTTTATTATTTTAGTTATTTTCCTTAAATAACTTAAATTTCTGTAAAAAGAACAGCTACTAGTATTTCCAATCCACCACAAAAGCTCATGCAGAGTCTTAATATCATTTTGCAAAATGCATCTGCCGGACAATTTCTATGCATAAAGGGCAATGTAACTCCACTGAAGCAACTCATGCTTCTCAGAATCATTTGATATGCAAGGAAGTACTGTATACAGAGGTAATGTTTATAGATCTAGGTTGACCTTACTTCCTCATCTCCAAACAGCTAAGGTAAATGTCTTCCTTCAGAAGTTTCTATGGACAAAGGGAGAAGTTTATGTTTGGTATTGCTTCCTTTTGAACACTAATAATAACATTATGAATTCCTCTTTAATTGTGGTGAGAGCAAAGACAAAAGAGTGAGGCATGGTTTTGAATCCTCCTATTTTTAACCCTGGTTCTTTAAATCGAGAGCCTTGTTATAACTTAAATACAAGAATTTTGTAGAAGAAGGATGTCCTGTGTATGGTATACAAATTAACTTCATATTTTTCCTGCACTGTTTCTTAACTGTCTTAACTTAATATTACTTTATGTTGGCTTACATATTAAAGCCTACAAAAACCCTATACAACAAAGGCAAATAACCCTTTTCTCATTAGAATAATTTATGGTAAATGTAATAGTAAATGTTTGTGGCCTGCATCTCTTATACCATATGGGGCACTGACTGTAGATTTCAAACAGTAAATGCCATATGTAGAATTGACTGGTATGTTACAGTATGGCATTGCTGACTACACTGTGAACCATCATGCAGACATGATGTTCAAATGCCCTGACGAAGATTTTCACTACAGATTTAGTGTCTTTCTAAAGTGACTTACTCAGCCATAAGAGCTTTCTTAAAGAAAAAAACCTCTCTATTAGTATTAAAACAAAGAACAGACAACCAAAACCAAATAATGTTCAAAGCCAAAAGTGAATTAATAGTGCCACCAAGTGGTCAGGTAAACATGCTATAAATTGCTCTAATATTCCTCGTGGCAGGTGCTGAGATTTGCTAGTTAAAGGATGAGGTTCTCCATGTATTTAGTCATCATTATCTCAAGGCCAGTCTGTTCCTAATTTTGACAACATAGCATTAATGAGACCTAAGGTCATTGTGTGCTGTGTTCAGTGCTCGTTCCTTACGATAGTGTATTTTAGAGATTACAAAACAGAGTTTGAAATACATAAAGAGCATTTATACATCAATTCTCAGAGAATAAACCAAATACCTTAGAATAAAAGTAGTTGATGAAAAATTGAATTTCTATCTTCTTTTCTTTAACACTCATTTCAGTAGACTGCTGTCCAAAGCAAGGAGTTTTCAATATGTGAAAAATTAAAGTTTAGTCATGAATCAGGTAACATCCAACAACTTGCTGATAATCTCAGTGCAATAAAATTCGTAAGAAGTCTCTACAAATGGTGTTTCTAAATTGATTTATATTCTTAGATGTGTACTAAGACGTGCACTGATTTCACTCTGCAGCTGAAGATCCCAGAGTCTCCTGCTGCAGTTAGAGTTAAGCTTCCAGACACTTCTGTCACAGTTCCAACTGCAGCAAGTGGCTCTTCCGTCTCCAGACATACTGTACAAACTGAGATCCTGGTATGTTAATTCTTACTTTGGCAAAAGCTGTAGTATGAATCTATTTTAATGTGAAGTTGTCAGAGATACTGAGTCTTTAGGCAGCCCAACCAGACTCCAGAGTAGATATTATGAGACTTATTCCATGAAGTCAAGAAAATTCATCAAAACTATCATATTTTGGAAAAAAAAAAAAAAAGTGATTCAATTAGTTATCACTTTTGTGAACATATGCATGTTAGGTAAAAGCATGTCTTTTTAAAAAGCTAATCTGCAATAGGAAGATAAGGGTTCTATATACAAATTAATTGCAATGAGTCCCTTGCCTAATCATAGTGTGCTATATTTGGTTATGTGACAAGGCTTTGGAAGCAGGGGGCTGCAGCGATGATTTTTGTGAGAAGCTACCAGAAGCCTCCCCATTCCTGACAGAGACAGCTTCAGCCAGCTCCAATACAGATGTTCATTTGACCAAAGCTGAGCCCATCAATAAGATTGGTAGCACCTCTGTGAGGACAAAAATCTATTTAAGGTTAAAAAAATACTGTGCAGCAGCATTTGAGAGAGAAATGAGAATATATGCTAGAAACAGCTCTGCAGACACCATGGCAATGAATTCAATCAATTTTCCACATGTTAAGTCTGTTTTTCTTGTGATGATAACTGATGAGTGGTCTTCCTATCTTGGCCCATGAGCTTTTCATTGCTATTTTCTTCCCCTCTTTTGTATTTGATAAGGAGAGGAAATGAGAGAGGACCTTGGTGGGCATAATGGCAGTCAGTCAAGGTCAATCCACTGCAAGTATTCACACAATCTACCTCCTCACCACTTCTAAGTATCACAGAAGAGGGTCTGTATATGCAGAACCTGGGCTCAAGTTGGCTTTAACACACAGCATTTAACTTGCTTGAAAGACAGGTAGAGAACAAGGCAGCATTTACTCAAATACAATAGCAATCCTAAGAGCATTGAAAGTGATTTTTGAGAGGCTGTGGTAATTTGCAGTCATTATGCAGGTGAAGTGAATCTCACTCTCAGAAATTAATGGGTGTTTCATTCAGAAACATTATCCTGACTCTGTGTGTGGTAAAAAAATGATTAAAGGAGATTTTGTATCCTGTTACTAGTATCAGAACTGTTATGTTACCATACAAAAAGTGGTTTTCACAGCAACTATCCTCCTGTGCAGTTTCACAGAACTGAAACTACAATTTTGCTGAAGATCTATTGTTTATCATGCAGTACTATGAGACTGAGCTACTAGTAGATCAGAGTTTTCCGTAAGGTCATTGATTTTTAAAGTAGAATAACAGAATGAATATTCAAAAGGCAGCTGAAATGAAAAGAGTGACAGAGGTATAAATTAAACAACCTAATCAATTAAATAAAAGATTCTTTGTCTAGAAGCCAAGGACCATGATATAAGACAAAAAAAACACTGAAAGAAAAAAATGTATGTGAGATTACATCAGCTATTCTTCAGCAATTTAATTATTTTCTAATTTTTCCTCATTTTAATGCCCTACTCACTTGGTTGGAGAGCTTATAATAAAAAAAAAATTCTCTGCTTACAGTTAGAAGAATACAATCATTAATGTTGAAAGAGACCTCTATATCACCAAGTTCAGCTGTCCAACCTAGCACCATCACCATGTTCATTATTAAACCATGTCATCATCGAATGACATGTCCGCACATTTTATGAAGACTTACAGAAATGGTTTAAGACCCCAGACTCTTCTCATGAGCTTATCGAAGGAATTTTACTTCAAAAAGATACAGGGTCCCAAAAATCTACTTGATGGATTTTTTAAAAGGGCCTTTGGTTCTTTTATACTTTGAGGCTGTGCACAGGAAAAATGTTACAATGCTTCTCAGGGAGTCAAAATATGACACTTATACTGGCAAATTTTGGAAAAAAAGGAAACTTGGCAAAAGCTTAAAAAAACATTCAATCAACATAAAGAATTTCACAAAGCATTGACTTAGCAGATTCCAACCCATTCAGATTTAAGTTAACCAAACTATAAGAAAATTAATTTAGGAGAAAAAGAAGAAGTAAGGAAAGACAGAAAAAGAGAGAAAATTATATCTACTGCCTTAGGACCGGTATAGATCCAGCTACAAAGTCCAAGAGCAGTAGGGCTGCAACCACGGGGAGGCCATGAGGTGCTGATTTTTGCCAGGAGATGCTGATTTTGTTTGCTCTGGACTTCTGTGGCCACCACACGCCGCATGTGCCAGCCATTCTGGGTCTGGGTCAGGGACACCAGAGGTGGGGATAGGGCAGTGGTCCTGTTGTCCAGTGACTGACAGCTGCACAGTGGCTCTCAAGGAGACAGGGTTATGGACAAGGGGCAGAGCACCATTCCACTCTGGAGGAACCTGACCTGTCCCTCCCCACCACAAAGAGTTTTTTTAAGCAAGTAAAAACTTTAATAACTTCCTTTCAATCCCTCACACCACCATGTGGCTCAGAACAAACACTAGGATCAGATGAAATTTGACTTTCTTATTCTGTAGTGGCAATGGTGGGACCTTGACTTAGCAGACAGAGAGGGAAAAGGGAGAGGAGAGAGAGGAAAGTATTTGAGAAATCGTATAGTGGGCAATTGTTATTTCAATAAGCAAAATCAGGAGGTCAGTCAATATAGAAACTCCACTCTACGCAAGTCATTATTTCCCCACCTCATGAGTCTCAAAAATTGCAGGCAAGATGTGAACTAGGATCTTGGGGGGACTGTTAGTGAAAACAGTCTGCTCAGTAAAAATTCTATTGAAGCAGATTGATCTGTGAATTCCTTCATTTTTGCTCCTGTTTCTCACTAAAGCATTCTCCTTCAGTGACGTTCAGCATTTCACATATTCCTTACTCGTTTCATAATAACATTTCAAGAACTAGCCAGTTTTATAAAACTATTTTTGATACTTGCTGGACTTGTAATTTGAGATCCAAAATGATATAGTGACTCCAATTCAAGGTTTTCTATTGCCCATTTGCTATTGTAATGTGTTTGCATTCCTAGTAAAAAAATAAAAAACCTTAAGGGTAAGCCAATTTTCAACAGTTAGGCAGCTTTACACAAGAGCTGATAATCTTAAAAGTTTAGATATTGCTATAACCTAAACATATATACAATCTTAACAAATAGAAAGTCCCAGATTACCACCCTTATACCTCCCTCCAAGCAGGTTTCAGGGGGATCCCCAAGATCCATATTTATCTTATTATAATGCTAAGGGGTTCATCACTTTAGAGTGACATTCAGTAAAAATTCTATTCTATTAAAAATAATATTCTGGTTATTTCAAGGGAATTAAAGCTATGAGAAAAACTCAGGCCATTCCTACTTACTCAGCATATCATTCCAGTCAGGGTCCTGCATTCAGACCAAAATATCTTCCCAACTGATGAAACCCTTCACTGGTTTCCAAACCCAAAATCTTTTCTTCTGTTCTTTTGTCTTGTTGACCACATTTGCCTTCTTNTGTGCTTTCTCGCTTTGCAGCAAATGCTTTTAGCAACACACGTTCTGGTATGTTAAACCCAGGTTTGGGTGGCATGCTGAAGTTGTGATAAAGCTCAATAAACAGCAAGAAAAACTGAGAAGCTGCGAGTTTCATTCCTTTATCTGGTACCGGACTTTGATAACAAGAAGCAATTACTACGAGCATTTTAAAAAGAAAATAATACTCACCAGTGCCAAGTACAGGGGGAATGAACTGGATGCATTTCTAATACTTCTGTTACATAGAGTTCATAAGCTCTTCTTTCTGAAGATAGAACAGGTTGACTCTGTCTACTGGTCTTATGCAACACTCAATAAGAAACAAAACAGTGATGCTTCAGTTTTAGGAAATGTATCTTCTGAACTTACACTTTTAATCAAAATTTGTTAGAGTCACTAAATCTGCAAAGGAGAATATTCCTAACTCTTCTGAATATCAGGCCCCTTTGAAGGGTCCTGTTTTGGATATCCAAAGATACATGAGACTTCTCACCATTTGGGAAACTCCTGATTTCTTTTCCTGCAGTGGCACCCTGTAGGCCCTCATGTGCATGGTTTACTAAAAAAAAGGACAAATAGCATGAGGAGAGTAGAATCACTTATAGAAGTCATGAGGAGTTCAGAAACACTTTTCCAGTTTGCTGCCAACAAAGCTCTTTGAGGAAATGGCACAGCCCTACTTACTTTCTGCCAATGAAACTGTGAAATTGAAAAGTAAGGGAATCACAGAGTACATTTATTCAAAGGGTAGTGAAAGTGCCTTTTCACTGGGAGCTCTCCCAGGACAAGAGCTGTTACTTCACCAGTCATACTACTACGATTGTTACTTTTTTTAGTAGTGTAGGCAATTTCCTGAGGCTACAATTACACCTTCCTAAAGAGAATCTGCAAAGCAGAGCTTCTAGCTCTCACTTTTGTGTGTATGTGATTCCAAAACCTCTGCCAACATAGTAACGAGGCCAAACACAGGGATGACAGCTAGTGAAACAGCTTGTGAGTTTCTTGATAATTAAGGCTTTAGCAATTCTTCACATACAATCAGTTCTTGGTAAGAGCTGGACACTTATTTCTCAAAGCAACATATAACTAAAAATCACTAACTGATAGAGAGATAGATAGAATGCTAAAGCTCATAGGAAACAGATCTTGTGATTATAGTATGTTTTTCTCCAACTTTTATGATAACAATATTCACAGTTCTGCTTGTATTTAATTCATAGTATCTCTGTATTGTAGATTGAAATCAAATGATTAGACACTTGACCAAGCCTTTGAAAAGTGAATTATTTGAATACAAGACTTGCAATCACGATAATGAAGGAAAATGAAAGAATCATCTTTGATAATCAAAGTATATAGCAGTGTGATCCAGTATCTGAAATCTTTAAACAGAGGTTCAAAATTCAATACAATTTGTTTGATAAATGACAAATTATCCTTTTGAAGAACAGTAAAAGTTTGCAAGGCTAATTATTCACTACAAGATACAAGAGTATAATTCACAAGGCAGAAAAGTCAAAACGTATTCACCTTTCCCCAGCAATCAGTTTCTCTACTGTTTGAACTGGAAACGTAGAGGTTTTTGCTTGTTTCTTTTTAATCTTTTCTTCCAAGTAGTCTGCACTTTTCAATTTTGGATCAGGTTGCTTGTGATTTGCTGTTGCAGTAAGCAAAATAACAGCTGATGGTATATCAGCTGGCAGTTAATGCAGTTATCTGGACGTTCACCAGGAGCATTTGATGTCTACTCTTTTCACTACCTACCTAGAGTTCAGCTCTGTAGTTCATAGTAATGCAAAACTCTTCACCTCCACTTGTTGGAAATGTATCCTGGGAAGCAAACTTGTAAGAAACAGTCTAAAGAATCATAAAATAATGATGTTAAAATGGATTTAAGGTGGGTGTTCATTTTGTGTTCCCCCACACCCCTAGTATTTTATGAGGCCTGAATTCTAGTACAGACTGCTGAAAAAAGTAACTGAATCCAAAGAGCAACTAAGAACTGCACTGCTGAGTCAGAGTTGGTGGCTTGGGCTCTTAATACATCAGGCACTATTATGACTTTTTGCTTATAAAATGACCAAAGCCTATTTTACTAAAAAAGCACTTATATTTAAAATATGCTGCAGAATAAACTGGAAGTATTACAGACTGTTAAGGTGATTCATGTGCAAAGCCAACAATAATGTAGCCATTTAATTTTGCACTTACAGTAATGCCATGGAAAACCAGAAATTCATTGTAAACAACTTCATCTTTTCCATGGTTTAACCCCATACAATAAACAAGGCCCATTCAGCCACTCACTCATTCCCTCACCAGAAGGATTGCAGAGAGAATCAAAAAGATAAAAGCTAGAAAACTTGTAGGTTGAGACAAGACAGTTTAATAGGGAAAGCAAAACCCATGTACACAACCAAAGCAAAACAAAGAAGTAATTTACTGCTTCCCATGGACAGGCAGGTGTTCAGCCATCTCCAGGAAAGCAGGGCTTCATCACACATAATGGTTAATTGAGAAGAGAAATGTAATCACTCCAAATGTCCCCCTCTTCCTCCTTCTTCCTCCCACTTCATAAACTGAGCATGTCAAATGATATGGAATATCCCTTTAATCAGTTTGAGCCACTTATCCTGGCTGTGTCTTCTCCAAACTTCCCATGTACCTTCAGTCCCATTGTTGGTGAGACAGTATGAGAAGCAGAAAAGGCCTTGGCTCTGTGTAAGCCCTGAACCATCCCTATATTATCAACCCTGTGTTCAGCACAAATCCAAAACATAGCCCCATATTAGCCACTGTGAAGAAANAAAATTAACTCTACCCTAGCCAAGACCAACAGAACCTTACAGACAGCCCGGCACTGAGGTAGTGAACAAAAGCACACCCTTGCAATAGTTGTACACTTTGTAAAGTATAATACTAATGTTCATTATTAATTCATCTTATTTCTAATTGTTTACAAGTTTAAGCAGCTTCTCACTTTTATCTCCTGTTTATGGTCCAGAAGGTAGAAATGCAAAATAATAAACCCCATATCTAAGAAATAGAAAAAAAATAAAACTCCATGATTTAAAGAGAGAAATTAGTATAATATTTTCTCTTTGTAAGGGAAATATTTAAGAGGTAAACATTTCATATGTAGAGGAGAATTATAGACAAGGATGTGAAGAAGATGCCTTGAGAACTTAGACCGAGAACATTAGCTCAATTACCTTATCTCTTTCCTACAGTGTCATGACTGAACTATATGTTGGAGTTGAACAGAAACAGC
>WEIV01029956.1:44284-75139 GCA_013390005.1 Calyptomena viridis | reverse complement strand
CCGTGGGTTCCGTCGGGCGCTAACCCGGCCGGCGAGGCTGCCCCGGCCCGGCCGTGCCCGCCGGGCTGCGTGACCCTGCTTTTCAGCGGTGGTTTCAGATCACCCTCGCTCCGTGGTCAGGCTGAAAACTCGTCACCTCTCCTCACCCTCTGGATCCTCCGTAACTGACCTCCAGCTTCAGAAACGTCCCTTTGTCGGAGGCTACGTCTATCTTGATAAATTAAACATGACTCTCTAAATTTTGACAGTGAGAGTAAGCGGCAAAATCTTTATTATTGCTGCTTCCCCCAGCCCAGAAGCCTTCATACATCTCGTTAGCATGAGCATCATGGCCATGTCTTACACAGTGCTGTGGCACTGCTTGCAATACAGCTAGCTGGCAAAAGCCGAGCTTGTACAGGGAGTGGGCTAACAACTAAACAGGCTAATCAAATTCAATCTAATATTAGACTCCATATATTGGTCATGTTTGCTTTTGCTAGTACAGACTTCACCAGCACCCTCAGACTAGGACTGAGCTTTGCCCAAAGAATGCAGAACTAGCTTATAAAAACTGTGATTCTAGTTTTGATCTCTGACATTCTACTTCCACTTCAAAGTATCGTTTTTAATGTTTAAGTACCTGGAGATGTGCAGAATCTGTATCTATTCATCATTGCTTCACACACTCCCTAGCTCATTTATTCACTTCCCTTTTCCCTATTCAGAATAAAGGAGCATGAGCATCAGGCAGATCTGGCTAAGCTAGAAAACAAAAGAGAAGGGGAAGAAATACAGAGATTGACCCAACTGTACCAACTGGAACTTCAGAGAGCAGAAGAAAAGAAACAGGAGGAAAAAGCTGAGCGCCAGAGGCTGTATCATGTAAGTAACAGGAAAGCAGAGAGTTCAAGATGCTTGTTTCACCTTGGCTGTGATGGCTGCACTTGGCCCACAAATAAATGGGCCTGCAGGCAATGGTTTGCTGGCAGCTTCAGCAGCGTGGGATCAAATGCCTCCCCTACCAGTTGCAGGCCATGTCTTTCCTCTGTGCTTTTGAGAAAGGCCTGTTGGAAGTTGTATTGTGGCACTTGAGCTTTGACTGGTCTACAATGGAAAAAGTTTGCTACAGACAGCAAGGAGGTCGTCCTTGATTTGAGAACTGGATTTAGGTTCCATGTAATTGCTCTGTTTCAGCCCACTTTTCTTTGTTAGGAAGAGGCAATACCCTGACTATGACAGTATGTTTTAAACTTGTCTTTATGTTGGGTGATGACCTACTTACCCCACCTACTGTTCCCCTGCCTGTGCCTGCCTGAGCAGGGAGACTGAAGTGCATGATTCATTGCCATATGAAAGAGCAAGAGGAGAGAATTTCTGCTAAAGCCCTATTTGCTTCACCCCTGCCATACTCCTCACCCCAAATATATAAATTTTATCCCATTTCCCCCAACCTTGTATAAGCAATAAAAGATACACATACTGCCAAGCTGTACAACTGCCATTACAAAATGACTTCTGCTTTATATTTTGATGGTTCCACAGACCCTTCAGAGTCTGTACTGTATGAATTATATATGGAATGGGAACAGTACAGTTGGAGCCACTGGGGAAGTAGAGGAAAGAATATAAAGATACTGTCCTTGGGGCTGTAACCACATACTAATTTTACTTTTGTTGTAGTTCGTCATAAGTAGGCCATAAGAATTCTCTTCCATCTCTGGGTCTCTATCTTTTACAGCTTCTCCACCGATGCAAAGAACTCCTTATTATTAGGCCTGAAGTCTTTGTTGGAATATTTTTTCAGTTCACATTTCCAAAATCTCATTCTACATGAAAATAAAAGTAGTTTTCCATTTAAACAAGAATATATAGCTGAACAGAAAATAATTACAGCTGAAGAGAAACAGAAAGAAGACAAAGATGATGATCATATCAAGGCTTTTGTTAAAGGTAAAGAAATGACGGGTGATCTGACAAAAGAACAATCCAGCTGACAACTGGATTATCTTCCCTGTTAGGAAGTATAAATGACAAAGTGTCCAAAAGACTGAGAATAATTACAAAATACTCTGCTAAATGCTACATGCACAATACTGCTGGTATAATTAACAATTCTTCTACCTAAAGGAACACTTATCAGCTAGTTCCTCCTACCTACCACTGTTCATAAATTAACATGCCTAAATTCTTTCCAGTCCTTCCAAGCATTCTTTTCATTAGCAGCTATGGCTAAAGCCACACACACACTACCTTTTATAACATGGATATGTAGCACAGTCCAACTTCCTGCCAAAAACAGCAGGTTTCAGTAGGTGCTTTACATGTTGCCAATTTAAATTCAAAGTCAGGGTGCTGCATTAATTCAGTTTAGTTAGTCCTTTTACTGTGTTAGTGCTTCTATGGATACAAGTATCAATTTCAAACTAAACACATGCATATATAGCAGTTCAAGATCTCTCCTTCGAACATACTAATGTTAACTGACCTATTAGTTTTACTTGAACAATGATTTAATGATTTAGGAAATTTGATGATTAAGGAAAGACACTAATTCTTTAACAAAATGTACCTTTACGTTTATGTACACAAACTCATAATTTTTATTCTATTTTATTACTGCTATTACTTTTGTAAAATTTCGTACTAAAACTAGAAAATATTTTCATACGATATCTTAAAAAAAAAGCAGGTTAAGATTACTTTTGGCTTTTGTGCAACAAAGTTTTGTTAGAACAGCATTGCTAATGGCATGAATTTTTCAAGAGTAAGAAGTAAGAATTATACATATGCCACCAAAATGGAAAACTAGTTTTATGCCAGGTAACTGCAGAACTGTACCAAATTCAAATTTTGCAAAATGCAGAGTTCAGACTTTTTGATATGCATTTTCTTTATAATTTAGCTAAATACTGCATTAGGAATATTGCTATTTTCTGCAAAAGAAAGAAAGTACATATAACAGTTCTTTACATTTCCATTACATTGACTCTAAAAGTGTGAAGATTAATTTTGTCACTGGTGTCCTCCTGTTTAAGTTGAACAACTACCACAAAAAAAACCCAAACCAAACCCCCTCTGCCCAAAAAACCCAAAACCCCCAAACAAAAAAGAACACTTTCATGGCTGCTGCTTTGATAAAGTACAATATGTATATATATAGCATAGTATGTATATCTTTAGGTATACATATGTATATCTTTAGATTTTCTATTATAAGGAAAGTCCTAAAAGCGGGAATATATGTTTTTGTCTATCAGAAAAGCAATGACTCTACTATGCCCCTAGAGGTGTGTCCAAAAATAGTTTATTTGCTTCAGTAAATCAACAGTTCCAGAAAAGGCAGCTAAAGGACTGCTTCATTTGTTTACATTAATCTAAAATCCACTTGCCAGACTGACATTATTACAAATCAGACATTGTTAGGGCATCACTGCAAATTCTTCAGGGCATCTAAAGAAAAACAAAGAAAACTCCAGGAAAAGCCTGTAGTGTGGATTTCAAGTACAAAGTGCAAAGTTTCAGGCCAAAATTCTAACCACCAGATAGAAGAGTTAAAATGTAACCATTGCCTTTTTTTTCTTTTTTAAAAACAACCAACAGAAACAAACAGAGCAACAACTGAAACACTATGTCTGTGTTGAAGAATGAGCAGACAGCAACACATTTTTTACAGGTAATAGTGTCTACACAACCTTACATTCTATCTACAACCCTAGTAAGAATTTCTGCTTCTGAACTGATGGCAGTACCCACAAAATCCTGCATCAAATAACAGTCTCTTTTTCATAAAGCTTGGAAAGGTACTGCCAATACTAAATTCAGCATTCCATGTATATATAGGCTTTGTGGTATTAGCAAGATGTCAGTATCTATTGTTAATACAACAGAGAATGCATGTCTAACCTTTGGAAGTTTTTTCAAGCCTGTATATACACTGAAACATATGCTCACAAAGTTAGTCCAGTAATCCCTGCCCTCATTTTACCTTGCATCTTAGGGTTCACAAATTTTCAGGAGTAGGATACTCTACAGGTACTACTTCTTTCTGCACTCGCAAGGAAAGATCATGAGCATTGGGGTTTTTTACCACTGGTACACTTAAGTATTGCTTTCAAATACACTTCCAGATCAGTTCTCTAAGCCAAAAGTCAATGACCTGTGACACAGGTGTCAAAGATGCCACTGAGCTACACAAGCACAGGGTGAGCCTGAGAACAGGAAAGCTCTGCCATTGAGGGAAGAAATAGTTTCAGGACTGCCAGAGCAGTATCACTGCCTCCTCACAAGGCAGCACGAACTGACTGGTACCTGGACTGACTCCCTGGAATCATGCTTCAGTCCCACCACATTTTTAATCAATATTCTCAATTTCCAATTTGACAAAGATAAGGGCAAATCTGGCAAGCCCTCCCTTGTACATGATTGCAGTTGCCTTTCAGTATAAACAAAATGATCAGCACTAAACCCATTTACCATCAAATACAATACAGGCAAGGTACGCACTCATGCAAAGATCAAGTGTGTCCCACCATATGCAATTTAATGTAACCAGCTTTAAAAAAAATGTACATTAAAAACAAGAAAACGAGCTGTGTGCCACCAACTTAGATAAAGTTTTAAACTCTAATTCTTCCATAGCACCTTATTTAATTTGTATAAATAATTTCTGAACTGTATCAAAAAAAGTACAAACGAAAGGTACACAAGTGCATCTTTTGAAATAACTAGTTACAACTGCAAGCTACAATTGGATATAATCTCCATTTTGAGATTTTAAATTAAAAACTCTTTTTTTTTAACAATATCCTATATATTGCTGACTGCTTGCATTTTCCCTCCTTCTACAGCAGTTGCTATAGGTAGGGATTGTTTTGTTTACATGCTTATACAAGCTTCAGTGGCATTGGCAAGAATATTCTCAATAGTGCAACCATACTTCTTCAGCAATAGTTTGTCTCAGGTCCATTAAAAATAATGAAAGAACATTGCAAGCGGTTTTTAAATGAGACTCTGAAGCACATGGCATGCCCAGCACAGTATAAATGCACTAAAGACTTTGTTCAAGTTGCCACACAATTTTCTGAAGCCTAACTTCCTACCTTTTTCTTCCTACAGTCCCCCAAAATAGGACTACAACTTCTCCAAAGTCCTACAAAGTTCAGCCAGAATAGACCCACTATAAAAGGCTTTGGTTCACTCCTGTAAGTTCTCTTAAGTAACAGCAGTAACCATTCACATGTGGACTTGGGAACATTTTTAAAAATTCCGCATAAAATGACCACTCCAATGTGAAATTCATACTAAAACATAGGGAAAAAGCACTTGATAGCCAAAGCAGCTCCATTAGCCATCCTGCTAAAAAGTAACTCTACACACTTTGTTTTCTTCCCTTAAAAATATTGCTTATGCTGTTCACAATCCTGTTTTCTTTTGCTTTCAAGACATAGCTGTTTTCCTTTAGAATAACAACTGCCACATCACAATGTCAAGCCAACTTTCAGCAATTCTGCTAATCTGCTGTAAACACACCCTGATCATAAAGTCAGTTATAAAGTGAAAATATTGACAAGTTTATAACAAAGACAGTAAATCAAGGAAGATTTGGCAGAAATTTTAACTATTACAATATTGTTTTGCTTTGACACAGCTTAACGTTAATGCTTGCCACTTCTCTTCAGGACTTGCCAGGCTTTGAATATTTCAAAGGACTGGAAGGAGTGTTGGGGTTTGTCCCAAATCTACCCTCCTCTTGGCCCACTGTTACGTTACCACCTACCGGCTGCACTTTGGGGATCGCACACACGAGGACACTCCTGCAGCAACACAAGCCAACCTCCTTCTCTTTCACAGGAAGGCGTGGGGGTGAAATACAAACTGGGGTGGGACCTAGAGGCAGGAGAGGAAAGCAGAAAAGGGAGGGAATTGGTTTGAGGGACACACAGAGTAGAGAATGAGAAGGAATTCACAGTAGGGTCTTTAGAATGAGGGGAAACAGGGAGGAAAGCAAATCTGAGTTTTAAAAAGAAATAAAAGTATTAACAGCCTGTCTTAAAACGTTACTTGCAATTCTGTTTCAGCTACACCAAAAACCAGTACTGGAGAAGAGCAATAGTTTCCTCTTAGACTTAAGCAGCAAGGGTTGAAAGGATTTCCTGGTTCCTTACTCTGACACCCACTGTAAATTCTGGTAATCTGTTTCCTCTCTGTGCATCCACTAATTAGCAACTGAGGCATGGTAGTCTGAAGCATCCAAGCTGAATTTTCTGCAGTAGACAAACATGAAAACACGGAACAGAAAAAAGTTACAGGGGAAAAAAGTTACACTGATGAGCATTTAAAAATTTTTTTTAGAACAGGGAAATAACTTCCAAACACAGATGACTGCCTTACAACAGGAATAACTTCTACTGTTGGCAGTGACAGAAGTACAAGCAGTGAAGATTTACTTAAATTAATTCACTTTGTGATTACAATAAAACTAACAACTTGCCTCTACAAATAAATTTCCTTGGATTTATACCTACTGAAATACAGATGTAGCAATACTGGAGTAATGGACACCTTGAAATATTCTCCTAGTTTTAAGATGACATGTAGTATATCTGCAGCTTTCCTTTTCACATATGGAACAAGCATCTTTGCAGGCAGCCATTGCTTGCACTGAACTATGTTCATCAGGTAAAAAATAAATGTGGCATAGGAGGTACCTTTCTACCTGACAACACAGAAGGAGGATACATAATCCAACAAAATACTTAAAACACAGCACACTGTATTACACATATAATTTGTTTTTCATTTCAAGTTTATTAAAACTTTAGCAGTACAAATGATCCAGGTTTTAGATTATCAAAAGACCAAACTGAAGTCCACATCTTTAAAAAAGGCGTTCCCCAAAACGTCTCTAAAACTTTAAGACAATGGAAACATTAAGTCCACAAACTCATCCATGCCTGTCGTCATCTGTTCCAGGACTTGTTTCATGATCGGACTTTTTATCCTTACTAGGGGCATGATCTCTCTCCTGACTCTTGGATTTTTGGTTTATTTCTTTTTCTGCTGAGCATCTGGTCTTTTCCTTTTCTTTACTGCTGCGCGAGTATGATTTTTTTGATTCTCTTTCTTTGCTACTTGGTCTCTTTTTTGAGTCTGGACTTCTATCCTGATCTCTACTAGACTTCTTTTCTTTGCTAGATTCAGGACTACTACTCTCACGGCTTTTTGAACGCCTCTTCCTTTGGCTTTCACTATCGTTCCTCTTATATGAGCTTCTACTTTCCCTGTTTGAATACCTCTCTCTGTTTCTGCTTTGACTTTCATCCCTCTCTGAACTCCTTGAGTCTCTCCTCCTCCTGTTTTCTCTTCCTCTGTATTTATCTGGTGTACCTCTCCTTTCTCTGCTTCTTGATCTTCCTCTTCTTCTTGTTTCTCTGTCTCTATTCCTTGAATAATCTTTACTTCTACTACGATCCCTGTCTCTGCTTCTTGATCTTCCTCTCCTACCCCTATCTCGGCTTTTGCTTCGATCCCTTGTTCTGCTGCTGGAACTATGTTTTCCTCTAGTATGCTCACGCTCTTTGCTTCGTGACTTACGTTTCTCCCTGTCTTTGCTCTTCCTGTGTTCTTGTTCATTACTTCTTGAGCCTGCTCTTTTACTTCTCTCCTTGCTCCTACTTCTTTCTTTATCTCTCCCTCTAGAATCATAGTGCTTTTCTTTTTCTCTACCTTTCTCATGGTCTCTCTCTTTGCTTCTTGATCTTATTCTCTTTTCATCATGTCTGCTGTGCTTGGAGTCTCTTTCTTTACTTTTTGATTTCTCTCGGCTTTTACTATGGCTTCTAGATTTAACTCTCTTCTTGGCCTTGCTTTTGTTATGCTTATCATCTTTTTCTGAATTCCTTCTTGTCTCCCTGTCTTTACTGCTGGATTTGTGATCTTTTTTCTTCTCTTTTTCTCCTCTTCGGCTTGGACTTTCAGAAGCTTGTCTGTGGTCTGATATTTTTCTCTCTCTTCCTCTTCCTGGGCTCTTTTGATTATCTTTCTTGGTTTCATTTATTTCACTCCTTGGAGAGAGAAAGACAAAGCTTTTTAAAGTTTTTAAATCCCCTCCACTCTGAAAAAATTAATTCAAAAGCAAGACAGCTTCACCACTGAAGTTTAACTCACATCAGGTCTAACTACGTATTTACAGTAGCATCAGTAAGTTAAGTAATGAGATAACCAAGTCAGCACCCTGCTTTTTGAAAGCAAATGTAATTGAAAATCCAAGATGACTAGTATTACTTTTAAATATAAAAAAAAAATAAAAAATCAGTGTATATATTCTAGAAAGAAATAATCTTACTTGTCCCCTTTTATCCATCTTTCTCCACTAGACACTCTCATTCTTTGAGCTCTTTGCATTTCTTGCCTCCAATGTGGAGGAGTTTCACTGCGTCGGAAACGATCTCTTGACCTGGATCTGGAAGGAGTCCGGTAACGCTTGAAGGCAAAAAAGAGAAAATTGCATCCAAGTTTGAATTTCATGTGCTGTGACACCTAAGCAAGATTTTAATCCCTGGCAATCAATTCTACATAGCACCTGTCACAAAACGTCACATGTATATACCAAGTTTACACTGACAAGTTACCAACTTACTCAACAATATATCTGACATTCAGGCAAAGCAGAAATACAGAATGCCTGATCAAATAACTGTTTTTAAGGTAACTTGTACTTCAGGAGTCATGTAATCTGGTGAGAGGTTCTGTTACTTTCAATTAGCACAGATGCAACTCTTTTCTAACAATGATAATTCTTATCTTTGACAAAGAACATGAAAACAATCCTTCAAATGTTTTAAGGATTTTACTAAAAATTTGAGGGATAGAGACTTCATTTACTAAAAACATTTGCTATAAGCAGCACATAGCATATGGCTTCACAATATTAGAAGACCTCATTTGACAGCTCCCCCCTGCCAAAAAGGGGAGAAGTCTTCCCTGCATTCCTGGCACTGATGTGGTTGTGTGTCCACTAGAACCCTTTCTGAGCTAATTCCATTCACTAATTCAAAGAATACCACTGTAACACAAACAAAGCATTTTTAGGTTTTTTTTCTCACCCCCCCTTCCAACAGACTCTGTATGCAAAACAGGTAATTAGTTTAATTTTCCTTCCTGTCTTCCTTCAATCCTCAACCCTCAAATCAATTATTCTAATGGAGAGGGTTAGTAACGCCACCAATGAGACTTTGCTTATTCTGGAAAACAGATTGTAAACAAATTGTAAACATTTACCCTTGGTCCTCTTCCTTTTATTTTCCTTCCAGATCTGGTCACTAACAGCCTCCTCTGGTATACTGACTGTGAATTCGATAGATTACTAAAAATAATTTAAAAAGAGTGATACTGTTTATAACATTAAGAAGGAAAGAGAAAATAAAACAAGCTTTAAAACCTCTTTAGAAAATTAAACTAAATGAAAACACAGAATTTTATTTTACTGCAGGTAGTAACAAACACACAGTAAAACTTCAGATTTTGTGACCACAGAATATTTTACAAAATTTCCAGGTTTTTCCATTTTTAAAAGAAGAATAAGAAGTATAGATTCAGACTGAACAGTTACCACAACTTCTAAGTGAAATCGCAATGCATTTTACTTTCCGTTTCTTGAATCAGTCATTATAAATTTTTTATTCCATTTTCAAAGTCTAAGCCTTTGTTCTAGAACAAAGACAGTAACTGCCAACAAAGGGAGAAATCCATTTTTCCTTCAGCAGTGCTCATAACATGGAATTACTTATTACAGAAAACAGACTCCACATCAGAGTTCTAAAACAGTAACGTGAGCACACCAATGTCAGAATATAGTCAGACTTAAAGCAAATGCATCACCTTTCTCTTTCCTTCTCTCTGCTTTTCCTCTCTTTTTCTTTCTCATCTGCCTTAGGAGGACTTTTCCTCATCAGGAACCGGTTTTCAGGTACAGGAGGAATTTCTTCAGGACGGACAGTAGATAATGGCTGTGCTTCAGTGTTTTCATCTTCACTTTCACTGGATGAGCTTTATTTTTGTATTAAAAAAATACGTAATTTGAGTTATTTGGATAAGAGAAGACTTTTCAATCTATTTAAATAATTCAAAAAGTCTATTAATTCAATACACAACGACACCACGAGAATCTCAGAAACAAAGCTATTTCAGAAACAACTTTTTTCCCCCTGTAATATCTTTGCTCCAAATATGCAACCTCAGTAGATTTCTGATCAATACTTTTTATCTATGAATTCCAATGGTTCAACACTGAACATGTATTTATTTTCTACTGAGACACATCATCTTTTGTTTGTTCGTTTAATTTATTTTCTTTTAAAGTGCTCTCAAGAGAGTAAAATTTAGTTTTTACACTGGCATATAAAACTGTTTACAGACTTGTAATTCCAAGCAGTTTACAAACTTGAGGGAAATGGGCTTAGGCCCACAGAAACAGTGTTTAGGCAGCACTGCTCTAAGTGAATATTTCTTAAATTTTACTGCTAGCTTAGAAAAATGTGACTTACACTGACTTGTATCTCATACTAAGCTATAACAAAACTATTAGATTAAAAATAACATTATCAGAAGACAGAGTGCTTTCTAAGTTTTATTATCTTCCAGTGAAGCTGCAAGAGTTTTGGCATATCAGAAAAAAAATGTTAAGTATGTCAATTTATTAATTTTATGTTTATTTTTGCTTCTATTCCTGCATACTACATTCTCCTAAGTCCCGCTGCATATAATTTAAACTGGATTGTACAGGAATGAATTTAGAGAAACAAGCTATCACCACCCATTTCAAACCAAGCACTCCTGCAGCTTTTCAAGCCAGGTAAGTCTTAGTCCATTCCTTCACTCCATTACAAGCTGCAGCACATACATACATGAAAACTACCTTTCTCCACCACATCATTCACTACATGCTTGTATAGGGAAACTGTCTCCCAAACTTCAAAACCTACTTTGCTAGTTCACAGATACTGTAGCTTTAAGACAAGAAAATGGTACTGTGTGGTGTATATGTAACAAAAAAAAAAAAATCTCAAAATTGACCTTTTCTTGCTTTTCTTTCTCTTTTTCTTTTCTTTCTTATGTTTCTTGGAATTTTTTTTGTGTTTCTTTTTTCGTTTTTTAGATTTCTCTTCCGAAGCACTCTCAGAATCTGATGATGAATCAGAAGATGATTCTGAATCACTTGAACTTTCTGAGTCACTGGATGAGGAAGACGACTTGTGTCTCTTCTTTTCTTCTTTCTTGGCTTTAAATCAGAATAGCAAAGACATATTTTAATATCAAACACTTCTAAACTAATCTCAGAAAAATCAACTTGTCTAGTATGTGTCTCAGCTTCTTAGAATTGTGTCATGAGACTACTTCCATCAAAATACTTAAGAACAAACTGAAATTTTGTATGAAATTTGTACTGTCAAGATCTTGTAGAACCATGTAAGTTTTCCAATGATGTTTTATACAGCATAAGCTAAATACAAGGAATAAAAATTTATTTACAAAGTGTTTATAAAAAAGTTTCTTTAGCTTCAAGTTTAACCAGACTTTATATAAAATCTATTCAAATCACTAATGAGAAATTTTGAAATAGAAAATAAGTGGCAAAGACTAAACTGAGTACTCATTGAATTTAGCTCAGTATCCTGTTCTGTCAGGTCTCACACTCAGAATGCAGTGAAACTTAAGTGGTGAAAGACTTCCTCTTCACACTCACTTCCAAAGGAACTGGCTGAGACAAAACTACCGGATTAAAATAAGGGACTTAAATCAGGCAACTGCATCAGACACGTGGCACATTTTTCAACAGAAACAATCCTGAACTCTCTTTTTATGGTCATGCTCTTTATGGACACTTTTTTCCCCCACCCTGTAATGTTACCGAATCCCCACACTGGTAGAGAGAATGAAGTCTGATCCCGTTGCACTAAATCTCATTCATTTTTCAGATTAGCACCACAGACAAGTCACACCTATAGGACTTGTACATGGCATTTCCATGTGTTTACTCTCAAACCTCATTTGACACAGACTAACAAAAGCCTGACAACCGCCTGAAAAACAACCTTTGTACTTCACAGAGCATACAGGTTTTCCAGGTCATTTCTGGGTGCAGTAAAAACTAGCAAGTTGAATTACCAGTTTAGGACAGCCTGCTGATTGAAACCAGCTGGTTCTCATCAGATATTTCTAGGGCTTCTTCCAAAATGCTTCCAAAAGACAGGTTTCATTATATTTCTTACTTCTTCTGTAGGTCCAGACCAAGACAACTGCTCTCTTTTCTCAAACTTTTGCTCAACATCCTTATTAAAGAACTATATTTATTAAAAAGTCTCTGTAATATTTTATATCTGTTTGAGATTTTCTAAATACATACACATTCACAGAATGTAACAAGCACATGTTTATAAAAGAAAACTGAACATTTTTCTAATTAATTTGAATCAAAGAAGCCTGGTATCACATAGGCTGAGTGACTATCAAACAAAAGGAGGAATCTCACCTGAACTCTAAATATTAATACCACAAAGTATTACAAAAGTTAAATGTTTATCTGTTCAACACTTTCAGTTTTGGCTCACTCAAAGGAAAATTATACTGTTTCTATATGCCTTCAGGCAAAATAAGATGTCTCCAAGCTCAATTTCAGAAATAAGGCATTAATAAATGCAATGATTTTCCGTATTTTCTCCCTCCTTCCTATGTTTTAAGTGTGTTGAAAACTATCTGTGACAGTTTCACCTGTGTTCTTGTAGAAAGTTCAGGTATTGTAAAGTTACTACTTTAAAATGAGTAAGTAATAGATAAAAATGGAGGTGAGTGAGTGAGCAACTACCTCAACAAACACGATGTGATTCTTAATGAGCAGGAAATGTCAGATGTATTTGGGGAATCATGGGGCAGGTAGGGAGTTAAATGACAAGGGGAAAAAACCCACCCCAAACCTCAAAAAAACCCTAAAAAGCCCAGATCCATTAATACAGCAAAGACAGAGTATCCATCAAGAGAGCTTGGATATACTTTCTGATGTCATCTAACTATCTCTATCCAGTAGCAAACGCTGTTTTGAATACTGAGCCAACCTGGTGCTGGCCAATTACAGACCACAACAAATGAGACCAATCCTGCAGCATGAAGGTCATTGAGATACAGACTCCTACAGTCCAACTGTTCCAGCTCATTACCTTCAGGATCAGGTTTCAACTTATGACCACATCTGAAATAGATATACCACTTCCTACTCCATTCACTGTGATCTACAGCATTTGCCAGACTTTGTGAATTATGTGATCATGCTGCATGGCACAGCCAAGTACTCTCTGCATCTCAGGTTGTTAGAGACTGTAACAAGTCTTACATTAGCCCTGTGACTTGAAATTAAGAAATGACCTGGCCAGAAAACAGTTGGGTTCAGGCACAAAAGTCAGAACAAATCATGTAATCTTGTAATTCACAGCAGTGACAACCAAATATAAGTTACCTTATATCAAATCTAATAACCTGTGCTGGACCACAGCAGTCTCCAGAAAAAGACTGCCTTTAATTCAGGTCATTTAGACCGTTATTTCCTCCACCAATTTTTCCAGTGTTTAGTCAAGAGTATCAGGGCTTTTTTTCTATTTTGTTTCTATTGTTTACCACAGGTTCCCATTACATCTTTCACTCCTTGATCAAGGACCAACTATTTTTCACGATGAAAATTACACACAATAGTCAAGTCCTCAGAGGTATGCATCAGGGCATTACCATACTTGATTCTTGTTGATCAGATGACATTGTCACTGTGAGGAATCCTGTGTATCCCAAATGCCTCTGGAATAGATGTTTCTGCAGACAAGCAATCTACCACACCACCGCAACAGCAGAGGAAGGGAGGAAACAAAAAGAGGAAAAAAAAAAGCAACCTCCAGCTTCACTTTGAACAGTCAACACAGTTTATACCCAGAAACTAGTCCAGTAGGGAAAAAAAAATCTGAAACAGAGAAGTCTGAAACAACTGTTTGCAGCAACCAGATTGTGCAAAGGGGGCTAACAATGAGGTGTAACAAGCCTGCAGAAGAAGTGAGTGCTCCAGGGTTTGAATGGGCAAGTAAAGAGAAAGGGAGGACCCACAAATCACAAATCCAGCTACTACACAACTTGCCAGAATCACCACTTTCTAAGACTGCTTTTATTTCAGAGATATTTCATAACTCTTAAATGTGTAACTTTGTACTCTGCATCAGTGCTTGATAATTTGTACTGATACATTCTTTTAAAAAGTAACTGTACTGATACAATTACTTAATTACACTATTGTTCCTTGATGAATTAGGAATGCAGCCATAATCTGCCTTAATTACAGAAAGCACACTTTTATAAGCAGTGAATCTATGACATCAATGAAGATCATGAATCAAGGCTAGCACTGCTTTGTGCAGAATTCCCTGGAAAATCACTTTTCATGAGAAATCTTCATAAGAGGCTCTTGTTAAAAACTGCTCACTCCACAAAGCCATTTGATTTTTTTAAGTTTTGAATAAGAATGTCAGTGTCTTACATTCCTGAAAACACCTCAGATATACCTTTGGTGAACCAAAGTCGCTACCTTGAACAGTACAGCCAGGCTTGTTAACTGGGCCCTCTTTTGGGGACTGTATTAGCTTAGCTAGTCCACAATGACCTTTCTAAATACTGGGTTAATACTTGGCTTTCTTTTTTTTCCTACCCAAATCTCAGGATTTTCCCAGGAACTTTAAGATCTTCTAAAAATGATAACAACCCAGTCAGATTCTTCTTTCATAATTTATCCTCTCTCATTCATTTTAACTAATTCTTCCAACTTTAAGGAATTCAAAAAAAAAACAAAAACAAAATAGGATGAACATTCTAATTTTCTAGGTGATCATCTTTTCAAATCCCAGATAAAAGCTTCTGATCTAGGTCTCTGCAATATTGTAATTGCGGTCGCTGTATCATTCAATTAACAGAATCCAGTAAGGTAGCTCAGTTATCATCCTTAAATAAATTCAATTCTTCTATACAAGGAGGTAATTTGCATCATTCATAAAGCACTTCATCTGGCTATCCATCGTGATACCCAAAAATCAGATCACCTTTCCTCAACTTGAACCTAAGAGAAAAACATTCATACCAAGCACCTAACTTCTACTGTGATTCCTTCTCCCAGTATCACCTTGGCTTCCCTGATAAGGTCAAGTATCAGTTCTATTTTCATTCCATAAAGACCTATCTAATTCCTTTCTTTGTGTTGCCTACCAGATGATCTCACACAATAAATATTTTGACTCCCTCACTATCGTGATGTACCCTCCCACAGAAATTCATCCCTATACTTCCCTCACAGGCAACCTCCTTAGTCCTTTGTCTTAACAGCAAACTCTTAGAAGCAGTCTCCCCTGGTAATTGCCTCGTATTTCACACCATCAGTTCCCATTTGCCTCCCATAGTAATGTACTGCAAACTGTTTCCATACTAGATGACACTCTGTCAATCATCTTCCATTACACTGATTGTGTCCCAGAAACTGCTTCTGCTATCTAGATTCCCTGGCCCCTCCATTCACTGACAAGTCCAAGGGCCTCTCCTGCTCCACCTGTGACCTTTGGACAGCAGGTTGGCAAATTTACTTCAGCTGATGTGTTGTCCTATTTCCGCGACCTCAGGCCAGCACAGCTCCTCGGTGGTTCCATGTCGTGCATTTAACTAACAGTTCCAGCCATGCTATCATCTCCCACAGTAGGGGCCCATTTCCCACTGCAGGTCCCACACACAGCTTGTCCTTTTCAAAAGCAGGATTCTCCACTTGCTAGGATTTCCACTATGGTCTGTCACGCAGCACCTTCACAGGCTGGCTCTGCATCAGTGCCCATCAGGGCCTCTGCCTCACACCACACAGCTCTGCCCTCCACCTGCCTGATCCTGGTGCCTACGGCTTCTTGTTCTCCAAACACTCCTACTGCCCACCATTATCTGCTACTGAGCCTTAAAGAGTGGGCTATCCCATCACCCTGGCATCCATTTCCCTCCATGGTACACCACGGCAACTACCAGACCAGTTACAAGGAAGGCAGCAGGACTGAGTCAAAGAGGTAGGAGGACACAGACAAATGGGTAGGGCAAGACTGTCAGATCTTTCCAGAAGCCTGTTACCTTTTAGGAGAAGTTAAAGGCAAAGTCTATTTTTTTAATTTATTTCATTCACTCTTTTGATGACAAGTGCTTTAAAGCCCTGCCTAATGGCTTTAAGTCATCAGACTGCTCAGTGCCCAAACTCTCATTTAGTTATTCAAGTGTTCTAATCTAAAAAGGGAGTGTGACAATCCAATTAAGACATATATAGTGGGTATCTCATGCACTAAGCTTCACCCAGCCCGTATCTGTACTGCTTTATTTTCTAATTACACCACCTGTGCATTTCCTAACAGATACCATGTCCAGAAAAAACATAACTGTCTTCACAAAGGATGACTTGGAACCTTTGAGAAGCCAGGAGCCATAAGGTAACTTTGCTTGGAATTCTGAGGTATTGAAGAGATCACTTCAGACTCTAAAGTCATTCTGCCACATATCACAACAGACCTGTATCAAAAAGGAGGAGAAACACTAAGAAGCTCAAGTTTGAATGACTGCATTTTCCTCAGGCCAAACAAACTATCATCCTTGTGTTGTGCTCCAATTTCCTTGGTGCAGCTCTTCACAGTATCAACAGAAGGTGTTACAAATGATGATCCCCTGTCATAGTTCCTACAAAACAAGCATCCTGCGTTTCTAACGAAACGCTAACGAGATTCTCCACAGTGACACCAACATCTTAGATGCTGCTTCTCTAAGGCTCAACCCAAGCTCCCATACCATGTTCAGTTCTGAAATGGCAGAGCAGGGCATCCCTTCCAGAAAGAAGGATGCATTCTGTCATGTTCCTCTTTAAGAATATAGTTTATAAGTATATGAGCTAAAGGGCTAATTCCAGGCTTTTCTAACCTAAGCGCCTGTTTGAAGAGTTACCTTAAAGAAACCCAAAACAAGTTTGGTACCTTCCAAAAAAGTACAAGTTATCAAATAAAGTCAGACTATCACCAATCTTCTCAACATAGCACTCTACTTGCTGTGACAAGTGCTTGCCAGCTCTGCATCAGAATTTAGCTAATATAAGAAAATGCAAGACAGGAGGAGCTTTGAAGGAAGCATTTATGATTATTCTTTAATGTCTTCTGAATCAACAACTTAAGTTCTTTAGAAGGCAAACTGCTCTACAATGTTTTTCACCTTTTCATCCAATGCCCCATTATCCACCACAAGTAAGTTTCTGAGTATTTTTATAATGACAACGTGGAAGAAAACAAGCAAAATCACCTATTCATTTCCATCTATATAAATGTACAGTTCAACTTTACCTTTGGATTTTGGAATTAACTCTCCACAACTCAGTATGCGTACTTCAGCATAAGGTTTACTAGATGCATCTGTTTTCTGGTTTTCTATTTCTCTCACAACCTCCTGACCTGAGATGACTTGTCCAAAAACAACATGATGTCTGAAGAATTTAAACAAAAATAAGAATTCTTAGCATGAATTTTCTCAAGGTACTTCCCAAACAAAAGTAAGAAGAAAATAAGTGATATTTACCCGTCTAAATGAGGTGTAGGTTTAGTTGTTCTGTTGTTTCCAGATTTTAATTTAAAGAGAAAAACAAAGTCAGTGTTAGTGAAAAGCAGTCAGCATTCAAAGCCATGTCATCTACACATATGAAGGTGAACATTATTTTCAGCGCACTAATAAAATTTAACAAAACCAATATATATCCTTCTAAGCTTGTGTGCAGCTAAAAATATTTAATGATTTATATATTAAACTACCTATCCAGTGAATTCCTTTGATTAAACATTTTACTGAAAAAAAACCCAAACAAATTGCAGACGAATTTTTAGACAGCATCCTCATATAGGACATAACAACTTTTTACCTCTTAAATTATATAAATACTACCAGGCACAGCTACAAAAATCCTGTCTCACAGCAGGAAAACTGCAAACCTTCTAAATACTAGAAAAATAATCAGAAAACATAGGAAGAAAAAACATTTGTGTGGACCGATTATTTGCCACAGAAGTAGCTGACTGTCTCTCAGCTATCCCCTGTACTAACATTACTAAGGCATACAGATGTCAGTCATGGCAGAGTAGTAAACTGGAATGATTGCAGTAATGATCACTTAGAAATCCCCAAATAAGGGTCTAATGGTAAGTGACATCCACAACTCATTACGTTAGCTAAAGCCATGAAACAAAGACAAGTGTGATGTACTTTGAGAATGTTTTCTGTAGGTAACTTATATTTAGGAAGAGTCTACTGAAATGTATTTTAAGTACTTAAGTTTTAACTATAAATGAGACTGTATTGCAAAGTTATTTCATGACTAAAAAAAGCCCTCTACCAACTTTTGAGAGCCCCTCAGAACTGTTTTGCCTCCTTCCAGACAACACTTATTAGTTAAAGTGGTAAGAGTTCTACAAAGAACAAACAGGTTTGCTTTATTGCCCAAGTTAGAACACAGATACTGAGAACTACTAAAAACTCTTTTGCTTAGACAATAAGGACTAAACACAAAACGGATAAAAATACGTCAGGTTCCCTACACAGCTCACGAGGAAAATGGCTACTTCCATGCAACTCTGTGAAAAACCATCAACTTCAGCTTTGCACAGCAGCTAGTCTTCAATATTTAAAAGGATTATCTTTACAGCTTACAAAGAGCAAACCATAAACACACTTCAAGACATTTCAATACTTACATAAAGAACTGTGAACCATTTGTATCTTTCCCTCGGTTGGCCATTGAGAGGAGAAATTCTTTGTTGTGCTTGACAGCAAAACTTTCATCTAAAGAAAATGTTTTCAGTACTTTAAATATAGCATTTATCTAAGCATATATGGTATTTTCTAAGTAAATTCATCCTTATTAAATAAACATGCTAGTCACCTGAGTGAGAAGTTGTAGTAAAAATAGATTAAAAAATAGCTATTTTTAAAACATATTCTATAGAATGAACAGAACAAGGAGAAATATGAATCAATGGCCTATAGCCTGACAGGGAAAAAATTAGTATTCTTGCTCAAAAGATTTGTCTCCTACCAACATTAGAAGAAACCTTAAAATTTTAAGTTATTGCTCTTTCTATTCTGCACATACCACTCACTGTCTCTTTGAAGCAGATTTTGTTTTTTGGTTGTGCATTAACTATTTAGAAACCCCTCATTTTCAAGCATTTTGTTGTTTTATTATTTTTTAATACACATGGGTATCAAGTTTGATAGCAATCCCAAATAACTTCTGTTTGTCTGACAGACACAGAGATGAATTTATCAAGTTGGCCATTAAGAAAATCACTTTAACTTGAATGAATCTTACTTCTTATGAGAAAATAACTGTTAACAGTTCAAACTAAATCCCAATGAAATTGTGAAATGAAAAAAAGTGTGAAATGTAATCATTATTCTTCATTTAAGACATATGTAAGAAAAAGGCTGTTGTGGGATGCAAACTCTTCAGACAGAGGATGTTTGTTCAATACTATTTGGATACACATGGCAACAACAAGCAAGAAAAATATACAATATTTGTAATGCTATGTTTTCACATCACACATCACTGGCCATGAAAGGGGCAGTCCTATCCACTCTCCAGCGACTTGTACAATGGCTACCTGGCACAGCATCGAGTGTCAGTCTAATCCTGTGGTGAGCTGGTTAAGTGATGTACAAAAGCAAAACTTCCCATTAATTCAGATTCATGCTGTGGCCAAGATGAACAGCCAACTTGCAACTGCCAGAAGGTAAGTGGAGGTTGTGCTCATTCTTCCATCTCCCACAGCCATACATTTCCTCAAACTTGTCTACTCATTTGTGTTGGTTCTGATGCTTGCCAAATTATTTCATTGGATCCACCCAATAATATGGATTTTTTTTTTCTGCAATAATCTTTAGGCATTTTAGCAAGCTGAATCAGCTTAAAGTTTGATTGGAGAGTCAGCGCAAAGCAAGGCCTCCTCCCTCTTTGGCAGTGCCAAGCTGATGATTCCACTCAAGAGCTGACATAAAATTGCAGCCTGGCCCTACTACAACAGTGAATAATTCTTTTGATTGTGTGCTGCAAGCTCTGACAAGAACCCATGTTAAAGGAAGTGTGTCTGGGAGGAGAGAGGAGCATAACCTCACCTGCTGGGAGCAGCTCTCCATCATGTGGGCTTAGGTGTAATTAAAACTGCTCCAAGAAACCAATGCTCCACTATATTCTGGACAAACACAGTCTGAGAAACACAGCAACTGCAACTTCTGCAACATTGGTTGAAGAAGAACCAGGACTGTGAGAAAACTTACGGCTCTATCGCGAATTCATCCTGGGCTTAGGAAAGAAGGGCTTTTTGCATTCCTTTAAATAAATATTTGCAAGGAAACCCAACTCCATCACCCCTTTCTCCTTTCCACTTGAATAAAAGACAATTCCAAACTTTTACCTAGCTGGTCAAGCCATAAGTGGTTAAAAACAGCAATAAAACAGTAAATCTGGCAAAGAGGAGAAACTAGGGAGTTCAGTTTTAATTTTTCACTCATTATAAAGATTCATATCTTAAAAGTAAAATAAAATAACCAAAACCAGACAGTCAAAAGCCTCTAAGGCCAGATAAAATCTTTAAAAAAACCCTAATGCAGTTCAGGTTCACAGAACAAGGACTACAGAATGTAAAGGTGATTGTTTATCATAATACCAAAATAGAGCAGACTGATAAAATTCTTACCTTCAAAAAAGCCACCATAAATGGATTCTCCTCCCCTTCCATTTCCTTCGAAGAGAAAAAGTGACAGTTACAACTCAGTGAGTAAAGAGACACATTATGTGGAATGTGCTTTGTAATACAAACTACTGATGCAACTGCACCCAAGTCACTGACATTATTCTTCAGGATATGCAAAACTAATCAAGATGCATCTTTGTAGTCCAAGAGTAAACTTGGAAAACAAGAAAGTATTCTCTCATGTATTCTGCTATAGTCTCCCTTTTTTATTTTCCAGAAGCAAATGCTTTATCCTCACATTTAAACCTTTCACTAGGAAGCATTGAGTACTCTGAATACTTAAGAGCAAAAGTGTCTGTGTGTGCATAAGTTTATTACATAAGTTCTCATTCAAAGGTTCTTATTCAGAAGAAAGGGAAAAAAACAGTGATATCGCAGAAAAATTAATATAAGCAAGCTATGTTACACAGAACTACAAATATTTTATTACATAAGCATTAAAGTTTTCTTCAAAGATTCACGTCATACCTTCACTGAAGTCACCACCTTGGATCATAAAGTCTTTCACGACTCTGTGAAACAGACAACTTTTGTAATGCAATGGCTTTTGGGTGGACTTTCCTGTACCCTTTTCACCTAAAGGAGAAGAGAACGAGCAAAACCAAAAATTACCATGTCTGTAGAATCTCCAATACAAAAAGATCCTCCATAAGCACTTAATCAAAATCATGTACTAAGCTCTGAAAAACACACTTAATGAGGCACACCTGGAATACCAGTTAGAAACTGGCATTTAAGAAAGCAGAGCAAAAACTGCTTTCTGCCTCTATAATTATATCAGAAGAGCTCCTTATTGACACGGGTATACAACTCTGCAGATTGAAATTAAACATCCAGTTCAGGTTTAAGATAACTGGCATTACTCAGAAACATGCAAAACACTCAGATCTTCAGCATCCTCCCTCATGTCAGCTCTAATGTTTAAGCAGACTCTGCTTCAGCTACACCACTCTCTCTCTTCCCTGCTACCCTCACACAAGTAAGGTCTCTGCTGAGTTAGCAAGATGAATGGCTCCTGGTGGGTCCTGGGCATTGCAGAACCAAACTCAAGGTAACAGTAAAAGAGTCAGCAGGAGTTCTCTTCTCAGAGACCTCTTCCTCTCATTAGACCATTGTCTAATGGTGCTGGCAAACCATAGACTGTATCTTCCTATAATCTTATCCTGAGCTATTAAACTGGCACCTTTTGTCAAGGGCAGTTGCCTCTGAACTTACAACAGACTGGTGTCTCCATATGGATTTATATAGCCAGAAAAAACCCACTTTTGATAAGAACTCTGATAAACGTGAAACTGTGTATGTCCCACTAACTTGGCATATGCTTAACATACGTATGCCAGGAAAACTTGGAACTGTCAGTCCCTGTTTCATGAAGACAGCATGCACTTTTCAAAACTGCCAGAAAAAAAGATGAGTAAGGAAAACAAATAAAATAATTTAAATAAGTTGCTGATGACCAATATCATAAACATTTTGCCCATATATTTTTCTCGCTATTCTTATATGTGCTAAAGCAGCAAAATAGTGTGGGATCTGAACTTGATTATGGGTGTCAGTAACAAAGTATGAACTTAGTAGTACTTGTTCTTGGCCTGAAATGCTGCTGAAAGACTTCAATTCACAAATTTAAGGCAGTAGCAGGGAATAACCCCTTTAGTCAATAATGTGACTTCTGGGCAGTTGCCAGCAGATCAAGAACACCACGGTCAGATGCTAACATAGTCACAGTCATAATAAACCATCACTTTAAAGTTCAGATTTGTTAACAACTTTTGATAATCCAGTTTTGTGCCAGTAAACCTAATGTTAGATCGTACAATGCATTCCTACATTCCTGCACACATTGTGAATGGTGTACGTGTTTTAGTGAACTTGACAGGAATGTAATTATGCATCCACACCTGATTCAGATCATGTTAGTATTGCTGAGTGATTCACTATCAACAGCTACAGACCCTGGATCTGAAAAATAACTGAGCTGGAAAGAAAGGAAGCAGAAAAAGCTGAAGACAGAAAGTATGTATGCTATTTATGTATTCACAAAATTATTCTTGTGATAATAAACTAAGTTCTGCTAAACTGTCAGCATATGCAACACAAGTATGCAGCCCACAGGAAAATAATTCTGTTTGGAAATGCTTCCAGGAGACAATCTTCTGAGTATTTTCTTCAAGAAATAAACTGAATTTCAATAGGAATGGAAATCATCAGTCTCCAAGAAATTAAAATAAAGGAGAAAAACAACTAATGAATACCAGCAATACCTTTCAAATACCTCTAAGTATCATAAGACTGAAAACTAAGTCTGCACGGTTGACCTCTTACTGGCTACCTTTCAAGACTGGATGATGTTATATAATGTGAGCAGTAATATCTGTGCTAGTAACAGAAAATCAGCTTACTGTGCCTGTATTTAAAGTCGCTTACTATATACCCCCTGCAACATACTAAGCCACAGCTACAACTGGCTTTGATTCTACATCATGTGTATATGACAAACCAGCTAAATCTCTAGAGATGGCAAGAACCAATGCTTAACTTACTTTTGTTATACATAAGAAAACATCAGGAAAAATAACCTAAAACTAGCTAACAGGGTATTACATTAAAAACTATAGATGAAACCTTAAAATCTACAAACCTGTGCAAAGGCAGCGAAAATTCTCACATGTCTTTGGACACACATCTGAAAACAATTCAAAGACCACTCTTCCAGCTAGGAAAAAAAGCACACCATATTTTTTATGAAGTTAAATGGTATTTGTATTATTCTTATACATATCTTACATGAAAATGATGCTACTGAATAGACATTTTCATTTTCTTACCAGGTACATTGTTGATGGCTATGTCAAAAAAACAACGAGGTCTCTGGACCTTTACTCCCATGGCTTCAGAAATTTAAATACTGTAAGCAATGAAAATAAAATTTAGTTTTTCCTTCTGTGTAGTGAAATCAACTAAGTCAGTGCAGAATACTTTGCAAGACAACAAAACCTGCAGATAAGTAGATAAACAAAAAAATACCCCAAGAGAGCAAATGTAAGCATTTTTTTAGAATGCAAAGTATTTAGGTAATTGTCATGTTTTGTACACCCAAGTGAGCAACTATAGGCCTGTTTGCTGAAATAATCTTAAATTTAACTTGACTGCCATACTTCAGGTAGGAAAATACCAAAGGAAAAGGTATGGATAAGACTTAAGCATTCAATTTTTTAGGAATATATTACCTGGATTTCTGTCAATGCAGGTACCAGGCTCCAATTAGGATCCAAACCATTCTAGATGAAAAAAATACAAAGGTGTGGCTCTTTCGCAATTGCTACTAAGTAAAATTATTTTGGCTTTTCCTTGTTTCTTTTCCTTCTACGTTATTGTTTATCTCGTTTGAGACACCATCAATGGTGATATTTAAAAGATGTGCTGCTTAAGGACATGGTTTAGTGATGGACTTGGTACAGTTAGGTTTACTGTTTGACTCAATGGAAAAGTCTTACTGGTCTTTTCCAACCTAAATGATTCTATGATTCTTTATCAAGAATTTTAATGCAACTTTTCACTTATCTTTGAGTATATAAACCCCTTTATTTCTGTGTAACAAGCTCTATCAATTCCATTTGCATTTCTGGTTTCCCAACATTATGTCCAAGCATATTCTTTTCCTTTTCTAAATCTCTATCCTCTCTGAGTTACTTCAGAGTAAGAAAAAAACACGGACAGCAACAGGATCTGTAAGACTAGAGTACCTTTTCCAGAATTTGGAATAAAATCCATAATTTTTCAGTTCTAATTATTTTTATTGCCAGAAAACACTGCTCAAATCTAGCTGACACACTGCACACATCTCTCCTGAAGCTTCACTCACAGCCGTACCACAGAACGGCCTCAAAAAATTCAAATTGTCCATCTGCCACTCTCATCTTATGAACAAGAGGTTGTAAGAAATCAAGAGACAGCAGTGGAATCATGTTAATCTATACTCTCTCTCCTTGTGCTGTCATTCCTAACATTTTGCCAAGATGACACAGCAAATATCACAAGAACAATGAAGGACTGGTTTAAATTAAACACCAGTCAGTAGTTAATTATTCATGTCATTTTTAGCATAAGACAACTACAAAAAAACACAGAACCTCACCAGATATCTTCTAGGTGTGCAACAAATACATTCATTCACAAGCCAAACACTTGTCAAAAGCAGTAGGCTTATCTCAGTCTGCTTGGTCCTCTCCCTGAATTACCATTTTTCTCCTATTAGTACAACAAATTTTGTAGCCAGGCAGAGAAACAGAAAATGTTTGTAGCTGAGAACTGGATGTCATCAGGTTGGCAGCAGGCTGGTCACCATGCTGCTGCACAAACTAAGAGGCAGTGCAAGGAAGGCAGCAGCACAGGAAGGAAAGGGATGAGACAGGCGGGAGTGGACAGACAGCTTTTGGAACTGAGATCAGTCCAAAAGACAGCCATCAACTCACTGTCAGCAGCAGAACAGAACACACAGCTGCATGGGGATACTTTCTTCAAGGAAATCTTTCAGAATAAATGCTACCATAAATATTGTTTGGTGGTAGAACTGACAGTTTTAACTGAACCGAGACATCTAAAAACCAGCAGTACCACAACTGATTGATTGCCTGTACCCAAACTTTAAATGTTTAACTCCAGTGCTTGAGTGAGAAGGGATTTAACTCCTGCTTTACGAGCAACTTACTTGAGAAATGTCAAATAAATGTCAACGATCTTTATAATAATTTTTTATTTTAAACATCGTTAATGACTAAAGTTAAACTGTAAAATAAATATACGCGTGTTGTCAATTTTTAACTCTGTTTTGTAGAGAACGGGATGGGAGAGAGAAAGCAGAAATAAATAATTCTATCCAAGTCCCTCTTCCCACCAACTTTACTCAATTTGATGTTTTTCTAACTCTACACTGTCCCATGAACAATGGAACAAATGAAGTTAGTCCGTGTTCTAACCATTACCTCCAATATTCTCTGCAGTTTCCCTAAATCCTCCAACAATATCCCCTAAATACTGGCTGCACTTGATTCTGTACGACAGGTATGTCAATGGGTCAGTATGAACCCCCTGACTGAGCAAACATCAGGACAAGCAAATACACCTCAGTCTCAAGCTGATGTTGTAAACCAGGCTGAGACAGCAGTGACATTTATCCTACCTACCTTACAAGTCAAGTGAGCACTTAAGTATCCTTTGCACTGTTATTACTTCAGCCAGACCTCCTCTTGATGTGTTACAAGGAAATCAATTTCTATTCATGTAGTATTTAATATTAAACACAATCCTCCACACACTGACAATTTAAAACTTGTCTGTATTAAAAGCAAGTACAGGGAGTATGAATGTAAAACACACAACCAACAAAGAAAAACATCAAGAAAATATCAAGAACAAAGCCAGAAAATACCAAGAATGAAGTCAGAAAGTACAGCTCGATAGGGCTATATGTATGATGATAACAATAGGGCTTAAATGAATTGTGCTATTTATCTCTAAAAATTTATTTTCAATTAGAACGTGGATACTCAATCCTCAATACATTGTGCATTTTAACTGTGACCCTGGTGGAATTTTACTAGCAAAGGGAATATGAACTTGAAGTCAATCAAAAAAATGCTCACTATATATACACTCAAAAGTGCTATGCAGAAGGACAATCTTGATAAATCAGTTCACTTCCTTCCAAAACTCTGTAAGAAAGAATAACATAGCATCCAAACTACTATCCTGAAATGTTCAAGCCATTTATCAATTACCTTCTTTTTGAGGAGCCTCTTACTAAGTCTAAGTAGAATCTATGACCAAAAAAACTCCAAAGCTAACCAACCAGAACACTACTTCAGTATATCTAACAATAGAGGCCTGTTTCTTTTATTCCTGAAAGTTAAATTACAGTTCAGATTAGAGCATATTGGTATTTGTTAACCAAAAATACTTGAGCTGCATCCACAACCAACATTTCACCAACTGTGTTCCCCAGGGTTCACATCCCTTCACAACTCTATCAGCTTCATTACTTTATTTAAATACTTGCAGGATCAAACTGGCCAACTCAAGGCCAGGCTGCTGGCAGCTGTTCTCCTTCAAAATGATTTGTGTCAAAGGAAAAAGATAACTATCACAAACTGTTCGTAAGTGTCTTTCTGCCAGGGATTATCACCGATATGTGTTTATATGCCTAAAGAACAACATTCTGGGGAATTTTTTTCCAAAATCACCTGTAGTAGAAAGGATCTAGTAATAATACTGTTTGATGTATACTAGAACCTTTTGACTGAACAGGCTAGAAAGCACTCACAGATGTACACCAAGTGAAGCACCAACATGTCGTGCATCCCACTAGAGCTAACAGCAAGCAGCAAAACAGCAGTATTTCCTAGTTTTATGAGGGGGGAAAAAAACCACTTTATTTGTAACTATGCTGAACAGGTCACAGGACTACTTGTTTCAGTTCCAGGACAGAATAGTGAGCAAAAATGTATTTAGTATAAAAAATATATATTGTGTCCTATTCCTTCACTTCTTTCCCTGTCATCATCAGTTATTCCAGATTTTTAACTATTTCTTGACCTTGATGTTGTATGTGCTTCCTTGCATCAACTTACAATTATCTTCTGCACTGGTCTTCATTCAACGTCTAAATGAAGTCAACAACAAAGTACATAAATTCACATTCCTAGAATTTCTTTTCAGATCATCTGCAGGAAGACAAAACTACATTGATATATTTCAAAGAGAGCCATGTAGAATCCCCAGAAATATATTTTTAAGCAAAACTGAGTTCACAAAATGCAAATGCATGGAGTGAATACTGAACATGTATCACATTTTTTAAGGCTGTGGTTGCAGTCACTTGAAGACAATATAAATGTGGGCTGATACCAAAACAGAGGGCTCCTCCATCCATATGCTTAGCTTTCATACAAGTGGTTACCTGGCTGCATAAAAACTACCCCTTCCTCCCCACTCCAAGGAAAGATTTGGGAGCAGCACATACCAGCTTAAAGTGATGGCAGAGCCACGGACTAAAAATGTTCTATGCTCATTCCAGTATGGATCAAACTGGAAATGAATTTATGATTACAAAACAGGAGACATGAAAATTTGTTCACAGTGCCATTCCTGTGACAGAGCTTCCAGCCATGTTAGGATGATACCGAAGACATGAACAACAAAACCCAACTAGCTCAACCCTTGATCTTTGTTTCCTCAGCATTTTTCCCAAACACCACCATCTTTTCTTCTGTATTTCATGATCCAAAATCTCTGAATTAGGAGCAATGACGTTAATTTTTTTCATTTTACTAATCATCAGCACAGGATTTTTCGTTGTCAGTGTATTTAGGAATAAGGTACTGCACTTGAACATGTTTCAGATTTAGGATGCTGTCTTTGCAATCACACGGACTTAATACACCTATAAGAAGAGAAGAAAGCATTTGCTTTCCACACGGGTCTACAAAATTTATGCAGGAAGACTTTCTACTCATCATTACAAATTACACATTACAGGTTTCAAGCCAACTGCTCCTTCCAAAAAAACCCAATCACAAAAGTGACTTTCAACGTTCTTCCAGGCGAAAACTGATCAACATCACTTTCCATCAGGCCTCCCTCTCTAGAATAACGCTACAAGTCTTTTTTGGGCTACTGACACACGATTTGTTTCCCCCTAAAAAAGAAGTCAAACAAAGAGACACCTGGCAATATCAACCACTGTCTTCCATGGATCATGAGAGAAGAACCAGCTATCCTTTTAGGGAGATTTAAGAAAATATCACCCTTAGATAAGTCCTGACTACTTATGCAGTATCTATTCTGAACACTACTGCACTGGTAGCTCATTTATATCACTTTCAGAATTATTTTTTGCAGTTATGAACAGGAATTTACTCTTCTTGTACTAAAGTATAAGGCACGAACACTCAGGTATGACACCTTAGCTGGGAGAGAGTAAGATTCAACTGAGAGGTTAGTAACATTCTCTTAAACTATTTAAATAGAAATACAGCTTCCTACTGGATTGTTCTCTTTATTTTTCTAGAAAAGAGGTACCTACAATGAAAAATGTTAAAATACCTGACCACACTTGTGTCACTAGCAAATAAAATCTCTGTTGTCAAGTCTTAGCCATGAGTTTCCATTATCTAATTTATGCAGAAAGTATTTTTCCCCCCGTTATGATCTGTGAAAAAATTCAGGTATTTTCTGTGAGGGCTGTGCACAGATAAGTGCTTTTTAAGTGCCGGTGTGAATTTGCATAGGCCTGAAACAATGAATTTTTATTGTAAATCTTATAAAGTGCTAAGAAAAGGCAAGTTTTTGCATTGTATGAAAGGGTAAAAAAAGATTTTACAGGGTATAATCTCCAAGCCATGTAAATCCCAAACTAAATTCCAGCAGTGGACTCCCTCCCTTCCTATCAGTTACTGAAGATGAGAATCAGGCAAGAGGAACATGCAACACTAGGAGATAGTTCTGAATGCTGACCCATATTTATCAACTATAACCAAAAAACCCTCGTTCTATCACCTTTTATTCTCTTCCTTTCTCTACTACTTTAGCTCTATATCCCTTCTATGCCTCATCCCACCCTCCCACCTAAACCTCACTGCATTAGGAGATGGCCAGATTTTCTCCCTGGCACTCACTGATTCTAAATGGAAGATGGTTCCTAAATGCACATAGCATAGAGGAGTGAACTGGTACTGGAGAAATCATATTGCAGCACAATAAACTCCTCCACTGCAGTACATATTCTTCAGTCCAAATTCTCTCAAAATCTACAGATTTTCTGAGATCCTCTGAGGGAAAAAAAAATCTTTTCATAACAGCTTGATGACTGCTAGCTAATTAAAAAAATGATGTCTGTTTTACACACAAGAACCAGAAAAACAGGAAGTCTTAAGAAGAAATATAGTCCCAAAGGATGCTCCCAGAGAACCATTGATGCTGGCATCCTTTTTATGCCCTCCTTCAGATCTACTTCGTATACAGGAAACTACACTATTACTCAAATATTTAGAAATAATTTTTAAAAACTGGTAAATCAAGCTCTGTGAGTTTAGATCTACTAATACTTCATAAAACATGTGTAATTTCCATATTGTTACCATATTTTGATCATGGTAGCACCTAGCTGGACCCCAATGCATTAATGAATGGGAACAGTGAAACAAAATCGGGGGAAAAGACAAACAAAACCCCACACAAAACAATCAAACTACAAACATTCATCCTTGTCCAAAGAATAGCCTCTTCTACAGGCAGTATAGAAGAAAACCATGAAAAAACCAAAATATCCTCTCAAAAGAAAAGATACATCTTAGAATATAGACTTTATGCAAAGAAAATTGTCTCATTTCTCTTAAAAGTGGTCTCAGGTGATTATTAATATGTAATTAACCAGTCAAACATTCGGCAACTACCGGCCAAAGTTATATTTTTCTTATTACTTATAAATTTTCTAATTTAGACTGAACTGAAGGGCAACGTTCAGCACTACGATAGATATTCTGTCCACAGTTTCAATAAACTATTTATTTTGCTCTTAAGCCTCCCTCTTTCAAAGCCTCCTCAGTGCCTCACAGTACAATTATATATACACAGTACTTTTAGTTTGGTCATAGCTGCAAACAAAATGAGCCTGAAACTCAATATCCATAAAAGTCTCTGGAGCGCCTTAGGAAATCCCTGAGAGAGAGGCAGAAGACTCTCCTACCAGCCACAGCAGCTCCTGCAGGCTCCACTTCCCCAGGAGAGGCCTGCAGAGGGGAGGAGAACATGTGGCGCGCAGACAGCGCGGTTCCTTCCCACTGTAGGGAAGGAGGGAGGACTCATTCAAACTCCGCAGCAGTACCCGAGGCCGACCAAGGCGCTCGCAGCGGGCACAGACCCGCGGCTCGCCGGCCTGCGGGGAGGCACAGCCGGCCTGGCGGACCCGACCCCCGCCGATGCGCGCCAGGCC